>JAQIXO010002270.1:0-10288 GCA_034700305.1 Protaphorura armata | reverse complement strand
GGGTACTTGGAAGGGAACCAAGCATCATGGACAGAGAGAATAAGACATTGACCGTCTCACCACTCTGACCCCCCCTCAACTGCGCTTTATAACAAACATAAAATGCAGAGCAACACCACAAAACACCCATGTTATAACTAACCCCACCCACAAGTTGGGTTGAAATGCAACAAAATAGGTCTTCAGAGAAAACCCGTCAGTGTTCATCCCACTGCATGTAATAAAGTTATAATACACCGTCTCCATGGGATAGAACAATGTATCAGAGTCTGCAATAGTGTTAAAGTAGAAGAATAGATGGAACGTGTGAGGTGTATTGTAGTATGATGCACTTAGATCATTCTCTTCGAACTGTTCCACTGCACACGTACCGTCTCCTAGATTAAGACCTGGTAGCGAAATTGAAGAGTTAGGAAAAGCTTCGGCGATGTATGATATTATGGTCAAACCAATGAAGAGTGTAGGGTTGGAAATTAGAAGACGAGAACTCAACTCCGAGAATGAATTTTCCGGAGGTCTACATGTCCTATCTCTCTGATTCCATCCTCCATCAATTAGGTTTTGCGAATCGAAACTGGTAAAAAGTATGTTACGGCAAGACTTTTTAAGGGTTTCCGCGTACAGTTTGTCCAACATGACTTTAGTGACTATTGTCGTGAACTTTTTCAGATGGGAAACAAATGTACACTTTTGGTGGGAAAGCAAGACAACTTGAGTGGGGTCTAAGTGATGGAACAGGTATGAAGGTGGTAAAGGAATGAGATAGGATTCATCGAAAAAGCTTGCTTGTTTGTTTTCACGTGGAACACTCTGTTCCTTTCGAATGATTTCCGATACACTCCCGGAATAGATGATTTGTTTGTATATATTTGTGTAGAACAGAGCATCCTTATCAACCTCATTGTCGATATTTTGTCTCCAGTACGCAATCGTGTAACGCATCGCCACATCAAAGTGGCTCACGTCTTCTGGGAATATTAAGGTAATGGCTGCGCATACTTGTCCTTTAATGTGACCTTGAGCCCAGTCTCGAAAGCAGAATTCCTTGATGGTAACTCTTGGAAAAGAACAAACACTCTTCTTGAAATTGAAGAGTGGAGTGGTTAGAACAATGGGCTGTTTAATTGTGAGTAAGTCAAGAGTTTTGTATAAAATTAAATGGATGGAACAGTGCTCAGCGTGTTCCAAAAATGGGTTTATGTCAAATTCCAGAGGAACGGGGACCTTCTTTTCGCTCATTTCAGCAACACCGAAAGGTTTCAAGATAGGAATGATAATTTTAAACAACAATAGTGTTTTCGTCGCACCCATTTTCTCGGAAATTAACTGCTACAAAGAATTTAGTTGTTCACAAAAGTGTCAGACTAGCACTAGATTAGTGCAAGTCAGTGCTTCTGTTCATGTAAGGATATATTATTCCACAAGACAAGCACTTTAGCGAATTGGCGAATGTATGTGAATGTGAACGTTATGGTGCATTCGTGTCTCTATCTACTTTGCATCGAATAATTTATTCATTATTTAGCTGTCATCCACATATAACAGTGTAGTCCAAAGTATATAGGTATGCTGTTTCTACCCGAAATAGTTACGAGTAAATCATTTCCATTTCACGTGCTAAAATCGACCGTATTGCTAAAAGCAATAAACTGCAAGTAGCTGACAAGCCAAAGACAAGAGAAACACCACTGATCGCTCGAAGTATTGTGTACAAGTGTAGATGATTAGAAACAAGACACACATACACAATCACTATATAACACAGAGAAATACTTTGTTAAGTGAAAAGAAATATATGGCTCAAAACAACTCCTTCGAAAGCGAACCCATCAGAAGCTTAGCTGGTCTCGAGTAATGTTAAATCCAAATGATCTCAGATTACCTGGGCTGAATCTCATCGTCCGGAACTATGGCCCAAGTGTACTGCACACCAAAGAAGTGAATCGGTTGAGAATTGTGGGAGCTATATTGTGTGCGGACACCCACAACACAAGCAGATAGAGAGATAGATCACTGTAAGGCTAACCCCACAAGTAAATTTTAAATAGGTCACAGCTTTCCCGTGTTACTTCTATTCAGCCAGCCAAATGAAATGGCCCTAATTAAAAACGAGGTTGGGTTGGGTTGGGACTAGGCAATCTCCGGAAATCTTCTTACGTATCTCCGCATTTAACGTTTCTTCAGACGACTGGCCGGAGTGCGGATCGCTGTCGCAGTAAACAAGGCGATAAAATAATTTGAAACGTAGAAATTGATTAAAAAATACACATACATGCAAATTCATTCACATGAACATGTAGCCCTCCTTGTTCATTTTATGATTTTGCGATGATATCATTTTTTTCTCTCGTTAAAGCATCTGTCAGATTCGTCTCAACATTCCCGGCCAATTTTTACCCTTGGATGGAAATCGGAATCATCTGGACCCAGTCCCAGTGGGAACAACTTCCCAATTTGAACACTCATATCAAATTTTGATTTTTGTCACGGACGAGGGACGATTTCACAATTTTCTCTAAAAATTTTATGCATTCCAAGTTTATTCTCAATTTTCTCATTTTGAAAATATTATATTTGCATCTCATTAATTATAATTTCAGTTGGTTCAATATTTTTACAACTCCGTGGTCTCTAATCTCAAGGTAATTTTTAATTTTTGAAATATTTTAATTAATATCAGGTTGAATTGATTGAGTTGAAATCATATTATTATTATCCGTATTATGTAAAACATTGGGGATATACGTATAAATGGTAAATTACAAGAAGACACCGTTTCGAAAATTTACTTTCGAAAATTCAAGAAGGAAATTAAGGAAATTCAAAATACATGATTCGATTTGTTGTAATTAATTATAGCTCGTAGAAAATATAGAAATACTTTTTTAATAACGACTTTTCGTTCAATTTATTTAACTATTTTTTATAATTTAAATATAAATCCCACGCATCCAAAACAGGTCAGAGAAACACGTTTTACTTTCATAATTTCTTAATGGGAAACGATAAAACGATGGAAAACCGAAAAGAAATTATTTTATTTTATTTTAAGAAGAATTGTGTACACTAACCAGCAAATTGGTGTTTGTTTGTGTTGCTATTTTTTTATCATTAAGTTGAAAGTACCAACATAATTTTAATTCTCTTCAAAGGGAAACGGAGTCGACCGAGTGAAATAAGGAATTTCATATTACAAGGAAATCAGATGAACTATTTACCCCAAAATTGAAAATTATTTTAATATTTTTAATAAAATTTGTAGAGTGAAGAAAACTGAGTTTGCAGATCCAATTCACCCCATCTTCTTCTCATCTAAATTCTAAAGGAGCAGGAAGGAAATTGGAATTTCTAAGGTGAAGGTATGGCGGTAATTGATTACCAAAAATACTCTGATTAATAAAAAAATATGCACAAGATACAATATGTACGTATTTGAACATATGATTTTGTATTTAAGATTAATATGCACTGATTTAATCAATGGTTTGGTTTGTTAATTGTAATCTCTGTCTTCGGTGTAATTGCAATATCTGTTAATTAAAATCAGTAATTATTTGCAGTAAAATATTATATTATAGCTCTGTGTTTCGTTCTATTTTTAGACTATTGGACGTTCATATAGTGAGAAGAGAATGAACGGATCACTCAAGGCGACGGTCTTGTCAGATTTGACGTTTGAAATAAATGAAGAAAGAGTGAAGGACGAATTGAGTTCGATAGACGATGAATTCGAAGATAAATTCAATCCAGACATCCCTCCGAGTCAAGCGCAATCTATTGTTGATGAGATTGATATTAAATATGAGGACGCGGACTATCACAACAACAATGGTAACTCCGACTATGAATCTGACGTACAAATGTCTCACCCCAAATTTGAGTCCGAGAGTGTGAGTGGCCCAGACTACTCTCCACCAACATCTCCTCATTTGACTCAAAATGTCGGCCGACAAGGCTTGACTAAAAATAACGGTTCGAGTGATTCCAAAAGTTACAAAACTAACAAGTGGAATCCGTCGTCCCAACAGCTGTTCAAATGTGATGTTTGTCATAAAAGTTTATCAACCAAGAGTAATTTGAAGGATCATATGAGAATTCACAGTGGACAGAGACATTACAAGTGCCGGGAGTGTGAGAAGAGTTTCGTAAAATTAGATGGCTTGACTAGACACATGTTAGTTCACACTGGAGAGAAACCGTACCATTACACAGAGTGTGAGAAGAGTTTCTCACAACCATCTCACCTAACTAGACACATGAGAACTCACACTGGAGAGAAACCGTTCAAGTGTGACGAGTGTGAGAAGAGTTTCTCACAGCCAACTCACCTAACTACACACACGAGAATTCACACAGGGGAAAAACCGTTCACATGTGACGAGTGTGAGAAGGTTTTCACAAACTCGTGGGGTTTGAATGCCCACAAGCGAACTCACACTGGAGAGAGACCGTTCAAGTGTACAGTGTGTGACCAGAGTTTCGCATCGTCAAGTCACTTGTGTCTACACCGAAAAAGGAAACACTAAAAGTGTCACGATTAATAAGCATGTCTCTATCCATGTCATTTCACCACACACAAGGACAACTCAAACTCACACTTACAGAATTCAGCAGTGGCCCTTCATCTCCAGAGAACGTTAAAATAAGAAAATTATCCACTTATTATTAATATTTATGTATGTACATATGTTTGAATCACCCTTCCACCTCAACTCTGTCATTTTATTTGGTTGAGTCGAATTATATATAAACAGTATACACCCGATATTTGATATGAGTTTAGTCTGGAAATAAAGTATTATTTCGTTTACATTTGTGTCCCTAGGTCTTTTGAGCGTAATATTTTATTCAGTATGTAATCTTTCATACTTTTATCTACACCTGTAAGGTCAAAATTTTCCGTGCATAAGAGATGAAATGAGCACTTTACGTGGGCACCCGACATTTAAGGGGAACACTTTATTTTTGAATTTCCTGAAACTTTTGTTCACCGAGTTCAATAGAAATCTGCAAGATGACAGTCAGTCAACTTGAGCAATGTTGTCTAAACATAGAACGAGTTGCTTTGACTGAAAAAGGGAGTGAATGGATGATTTGGCATCCTTGTGAGGTGAGGAATTTTCAATTTTTGAGATGCCCGCGAACTTTAAAACGCCAATCACATGCTGGTTCACACGAAACTAACCTCAATTATTTTCCTGTGAAATTAATTGAATAAGTCAACAACCACTACACCAAATTTTATGAATCATGACTTTTTGAAATCGTATTGCGTGTGTCCGAGTTCGATCCAACCAAGGAAAAATCTTGCAATCAGGAAAGCAGGAAAATTGAGACGCCGCACCGAGTTATTTACTTAACGAGGTAACACTTGTGAGTGATAGAGCCAAACTCCCATGGAATGAGACCAAGTTCCTAATTCAATAATAGAAACCCCAGTTGTCTCAAGTTGTTGACAATAGTAATTAACTGCGGGGCATGAGGTAAGACCTTTCGTGACCTCTGGAAGTCACACATATGGTTTGAACAGACGAAATTCTATTGATTCATGGTAACGGCAAGGCCGGGGACTAGAATAACAAATTATGTCGCATCTATCTGGGTGGCGGTATACATGTAATGACAATCTCTTGTGAGACGAAGAAATTATCCGTAGTATATTTTCTATGAATCTAAATTGAAACATTTGGCTAATAATTTTTTTGTTGTTGTATAGACATAACATCACATGTAGAGTAGATGAGAGCAGAGTCGAGATTGCTTGTTAGTAAATCGTGTAAAGTATGAATCTTTTTTCACAACAGAAAATTCACTTTCGTATTTCTCAATTGCATTTATAATCATTCATTAAACACATTAAAAAATACATATTTTTTGAGTACCTTAACCATTAATCACGTACAGTCTATGAACAGATGAATATACGTTTAATTAGTTAGACTATTCTGGTTTCAGCACAACACAACAATTCAAACATTAAATGCACCATTTTGTCCTGACTGTTTGATTTATAATGTGAAACTCAAACTTGATAATAATAGTATTTTTTTTAAAAATATATTCCGTAAAACAATGTACGGTAAATAAAATACGATCAAATTCTTTAAACCATTTTAGGCAGTTGGAGAAAAATCATTTATTCAACGAAAATCTACGCGATGACAGTAGTGTGACCTTAACCACTCATTCTAAGTATACAGATTTAAATATTACAATTCATATTCCCAGTTTATTTTAAGAATGAGTACATTAGAAAGACAGAGATCAATATCCAATGTTAATTTAGTAAGAAATCAAGAACAACGTTCCATAAACTAATAAGACATTCTCAATGTCAGAATTCGTGGAAGCGTTACATGTTCCATTTAGTCCCTAGTTGTAATCTCGAAGTATGAATTTCCTTGTGACGAGTCAAATTACACTGTCTTGAAATATTCTTCACAATCTCTCGACAAACCTGTTAGTTTTCCCCTTAGTATGAATTTTTTTATGAGTAGTCATATGACTTTTCAGTTTGAAACTCTTCTCGCACTGATCACACTGATAAGGTTTCTCTCCAGTGTGAATTGTCTTGTGCTGAGTCAAGTTAAACGACGTTGTGAAACTCTTCTCACACACGTCACAGCTGAACGGTTTCCTTCCAGTGTGAATTCGAATTCTCATGTGTTGATTCAAATGAGAGGAACTTTTGAAACGCATCGCGCACACATCACATATGTATGGTCTCTCTCCAGTGTGAATTCTACCATGTTTCAGCAATTCAGCTCGTTGTGAGAAACTCTTCTTACACAAGTCACACTTGTACGGTTTTTCCCCCGTGTGAATTCTGTTGTGTAAAGTCAAACTAGATGACTGTGCAAATCTCTTCTCACAAACTTCACACTCGAAAGGTTTTTCTCCCGTGTGAAATCTCTTGTGAATAATCAATTCAGACTTCCTTACGAATCTCTTCACACACAAGTCACACTTGAACGGCTTCTCTCCAGTGTGACCTCTCATGTGTTCCTTCAAACGGCACATAAGCTTGAAACTTTTACCGCATTCTCCACACTTGAAATGTTGTTGGGATTGAAGATTCTCCTTTTTAGTTTTCGGACTTCTGGATTGACTTGACGTGCGGCTTTTAACTGAAACTTGGCCTTGACGACGAGGTTTTTTGGTCGAGGAAGGTGATGGACCATAGTCCGGGTCATTCTGCCCAATCTCACTGTCAGACTCTGTGTTATAATTTGGATCAGAGTCGGAATACTCTGCTCCCACCTCTTCAGACTCAGAACTATCCGTTTTCACAATGTTCTCCTCAACCTCACTTTTGATTCGAATGAGTGATGATGATTGGCCAGTCAGAGGGACATGGACAGGGTCAACGAGTAAGGCGTTCTGGATGGGCTGACGTGGAGCATGAGCAGCTCTAACATGTTCCCTTAACATTCTCATGTACTTTACACAAGTCTCACAATCTGCATCACATAAACGAAGGTCATGGTAAAAGTCCTTCAGGTCTTTCTTTTCGGCCTCAGTGGATCCGCCCTCAACATTATGGGTAATACTGGACGTCGTTTCAAGGTTCTGGTGAGAGTGATCTTCAGAATGAGCTTGTGTTGTTGAGTTGTGATGGAGATGGTAGTCCATTTCTTTGAATTCTTCATATTTCTCTTTAGGTCCTCCTCGTGGGTCGACCTAAAAATAATAATTAAGAATTTCATTGCTAGTGAAGCATAGTAATCAAGACTATGCGAATCCCTTTACTTTTTCCTTAGGAATAATAACAATAATGAATTACATTTTCCACAGTCAAACTCCCCTTGCCAATAGACCCAAACGGTTTCTCTCCAATGTGAGTTTTCAAGTGAGCTGTCAAAATAATTTCTGCTAAGAAAGTTTCCTCACAAACGGAACACTTGAACAGAGTTTTCCGATTTCTTCGACGAAGTCTTTTCTCGCCTGTGTGCCATTTATTATGTTCTCTGAGTTTGAATTTAGTCTCAAATCTTGCAGAACAATTTTTACAAGTGTGTGTTTTAGCTCCGATCAGAGTCGTCAAATATGGCCGCTTTTGTCCACATAATCTCCGACTCGACACTTGCGGTGGAGGATTAGCCAATTCTTGACGGACTACATTTCTTGTCATATATTTCGATGGGCTAGGACTAAGTTCACGGTCAGTCCCAACTTCCGCTTCCGTGTCAACCTGATCTTCTAGGGTATGCTCCGTGGTAGACACTTGATTCGCTGAGCGCAACAATATTTGGACACTTTCATCGATGTCACGTTTGAATAGAGTACCTGATGAGTCTTCAGTGTTAAGAGGGACAATAAGCGGAACGGGGTCCTGGATGAAGGTAACTACCTCTTCCTTAATGTCCATCTCCATCTCAATATTCTCATCCATAGCTGGTGTTTCAATGTGAATGTTGTGTTGGATGAATTCATTAGCAGATTCTTCTTTCACATGAATTTCATCAAGTCGAGAATCGACACCTTCTGACATGAGTGAAAGTGTACTACTCATTTCACTCGTCTCACGTGCCTGGAAATAATTAAAATTTATTTTTGACTACGGTGATGAAAATACGGAAACTTAAATTCCAAATAAATAATTTGTGGTCAGACTCGGGTTAATGGTCCCCCAAAAAAATTTGCAAAAATTGTCTAAGTTTTTGACCAAAAAGTCAAAGTCTTAGAATGACCTGAAAAAGATTTTGGTGAGGTCAAATGTGACCTCTGGTGACCTTTGATGATTTTTCAACTCTGCTTTTTGAAAATTTTCAAAGTTCGCAACCCGTGCATGGCTGATGGAGAATTTAGCCTAACCTAACCTAACCTAACAGAGGATTCAAATTACCGTGAAAAAATTCTAATTTTTTTCTCATTTAGATTAATTTACATAGGTTGAGTTAGGTTAGCTTAGGTTCTCTACTAGTAAGAAAAAACAGAAAAATCATCAAAGGTCACCGGAGGTCACATTTGACCTCACCAAAATCTTTTTCAGGTCATTCTAAGATTTGACTTTCCGAGTCTGACCTAATTTGTCCTGTACGTGCGAATAATAAATTTAAACTAAAACACTTTGTGATTCATAAGGAAGAATTAAAAAAGATGACTCACCCCTTAGATCCGGCGTGGGTAAATTGCAATGGTCACTGGAATTTGTGGACTGTGTGGACTGTGGACTCTTCCTCAAATCAGGTTCTGATACAACTCTCCTCAGTTTTTTTCCTGGTTCATCTTCACTGGACTTTGAAAATCTCTCATTTTTCTCGAGTTCAAAAATTCTTAATTTCTGAGTCCACTTTCCCTAATTAATGAATAATTAAGCCGTCAAACAACCAATTTAATTGTAAACGTAAAAATGTAATGTACTACATACCTAGGTGTAGTATGTGGATTTTATTTTTCCCATCAGTCACATATCACGAGATCACATGCTTATTTGCAAGGATAAGAAGATCCGATTCCGAGATATTTGAGACTCCAACTCTATCTCAACTCCCCAGTCAAATTTACAGGGTGAGTCAAAACAAACTTACTATTTTTTTTAATTTCGATGGAAATAAAGAAAAGGTGAATGTCATCGCATATTGGGCCATACATCATTGCTCTGAATGCTATTTGTCCAAATGAGCACGCGCGTTGATTAAATTAGGTCAAGGTATTTGGCTTCAATCATGATAAAATTGAATAAGAAAATCAAGTGCTTTTAATAGATTACAAACATATTTTATTTTATTGCAAGACCTTGCTCCAACACGCCTGCTAAAGGAGAATGCATAGAATTAAATTTTCAGTATGTCAGTTTGTTGAGAAGCTAGGTAATTCGCTTGGGCAATTGTTGTAACCTTGTATATTCTATAGGCTATAGAACATAAGTGAGTATAAAATATTTATTCACATATTTTATACACCACACATGTAAATCATAAACATTTCGTCAGAGACAATTTATTACGCATTGTGAAATCACTGTTATTTACCACTGAAGATTTACATTAATTTGAGTTGAATTAAACATATTTAAAGACTGACAATTCGAAATGTTTAATACATACAAGTTTGAGACACTGCACTGTGGTTGAATCTCTACACAATTAATTATTTCCAAACAAATATGAGGAGCGTTTATTTAACTTTGCTGTTCGTTTGGGTTATGTGTACCACTGTCTCTGGTAGTTATCAGAGGACAACCAAAATTCCAACCACTACGACAACTGAAAAAAAAAATACTCTCATTAATTGACATATCCCGAGGGACGAATCAAACTTCAGTACTTTTTGTTTGTCAGGTACA
>JAQIXO010002269.1:0-10292 GCA_034700305.1 Protaphorura armata | reverse complement strand
ATTTCAGAAGTTGAAAGTATCCATATTGAAGCAATTGTTTCGACGATGGGACGATAGAGCAAGATTAGGAGGTATATGGTCGAGCGGATTAAAACACCAAATTACCCAAATTTGCATGTGCTAAGAACAATAGGTTTCCAATTAACAGTGGTCAAAGCGTCAATGAACAATACGGCCAATAACAAAAAAGCGTGGAAACCGCAGAAGAACAGGCACAAAACAGGTCCAACCAACATGTTTGACAGCGTTATGAAGTAACATAGCCAGTTATAATAAAATATGGAAGCAAAAATATAATCGTAATATAAATTAGAAGCGGCTGTGTGACAAGAGCAAATGCTTTCCAATTAAAATAGTCCAAAGCATAAGATATCAAGGAGCCTAATAATTATGAAAGACGGAAGCAAGAAGAGACGATACTATTCGGGATACGGAGCATGAAACAATACAGCAGAAATAATACAGTAGTCCAATCAACATGGTTGAAAGCGTTGACAAATTACGTAGTCATTAATAAGAAAACAGGGAAGCAGAGATATTAATTTGAACTTTCAATTTAGACAATCCACAAAATAGATCAGAACAACTCCCTTAGAACCGGTTCATCAGGAAGCGTTAGTAGTAAATGCGAGTGGACCTGAGGTTATATTGAAGCAGAGAGTCAATAGAGAGATTGTCAAGGTTACAACTAGAATTACGTCTAATGTACTGAATATAAGGAAACTGTGTCCAACCAGAACAAGACAAACCAATCGTTACCCAAGTAACGGCCAGACATTACTATTTACCGACGTTAGACCTACTATTCTTATCTATTATATAGACCACTAACCAAAGAGTGAAAGAGTAGTTTAATAATTGATCCATCGTACCGTATGGGAATATGGAGGACGGAATGAAAAAAACTCAACTTGAAAATTCGTTATATTCTCCTGCCAAAAGAGAAGGAAAGATTTGAAGTGAAAAATTTTACATTTAGGGAATTTTTACAAGCTTTACAAAGGCAAGAGTTGGCAATGAACCTTTATCCATACTGCAATTCAATACAAATTGAATATCAGTTAGTCCGATCCCTTAGGCCCTTTTATCTGTAGGAAAAGCCCGAAGGCAAACCAATCACAGAAAGCTAGACCTATCAAACGTGTGCATTAATTTGTAAAGATAGAAAATTCAGCCTCCATCTGAATCTCATTTAACGCCTTCCAGTTTTCCAAGTCCATGCATGCGAATTTGACAGGCACGGGGCGAACGGTAGGAAGGAAGTGTGTTCAAATTCAAACAAATCATTTCGTTTCAATCATTCAATTTAAAAAAAAATGCGGATAGACCAGTAGTGTTTTTGAATTTAACATTGACAATTGACCTGCATTGATATCATTCATTGAACTGGTCTGGCCCAAGGTCATGAGACTTGCCGGAAATACCTTACAGCATTAAAACGTAAGAGAAACCCATACCACACATTAGCTGGTCCAAGATACCTTACGCATTGACCCTGAGCCTACTCAAGATCAACCATCTTTATCAAATGCAATTAAATGCGAGAAGGGTGAGAGTATTCTGATGAGGAGTCCGAGACTAAAACGTGAGATCTACACATCTACTCGTTTGACCAAAAATGTCCGCCGTCGAGATCGTTTAGCCTAAAACCCGGGCCTCAACCCTCAAGTGACTCCACTAAATCAAAGGCTAAAGAAAGGATTCTGTCACCCAGGAAACATTCGAAATGTAACCAGCGCATTAAAAGTGTCAAACGTTTGAGAACTCATGAGAATTCACACTGCAGGGAAACCTAGGGTCACAACAGAGTTCACAGACCCAGGTTACAGCCCGGGATCTCACTTGACCCAAAATGTCCGTCGGCAAGGGCACGCTGCAAAAAATCACGCCTCAAGTACGTCCAAAACATTAATAATTAAGAAGGGGAAACTCTCGACCCAGGAACATTCAAAATGTAAGAAATGTGGTAAAAGTGTCAAGCATTTAAAGTTTCACATGAAAATTCATTCTGGAAAAAACTATTCAAGTGTCAGGAATGTAGGAAGAGTTTCTCACAGTCAAATAATTTGACCGACCACATGAAAACACACACTGGAGAGAGACCTTACAAGTGTACAGAGTGTGACCAGTGTTTCTCACAGAAGAATAATTTGACCATACACAAGAGATCTCACTCTGGAGAGAGACCTTACAAGTGCAACCAGTGTAAGAAGAGTTTCACACAGTCTGGTTATTTGAAGATACACAATAGAAGTCACACTGGGGAAAAACTATTTGTGTGTGACTTGTGACATGTGTGAGAAGAGATTCAAGTACTCAACCGATTTGACTATAAACATGAGAATACATACTGGAGAGAAACCGTACAAATGTACAAATGTACAAATCTACCGCATTAAGTTAGAGCTAATTTTAATTTATATGCATGGCGTACTTGCGGTATTTTATAAAATACAAAAAAAAACAAGAGTTTCTGAAGCAAAACGTATCATGAGTTGAATTTATTTACCCGGTCACTTTCATTTTTAATTTTACTCTCGGGCAATTGTTATGGTGATAATTATACTTAGCTGTGCGTGTGTGTGAGATAATCTATAGATGCATATGTGCACATGCAGTAGTTATATTTTGAGAATTTTAAGTAAAAAGCTTCAACTTCAATAACTTTCATTTCAAGAATAACTTCAAGAATTTATTTCACCTGATACTAGTCTTATGGAACTACGAGAATGATACTTCAAGAATTGAATTATGCATGAACTCATAAATACTTGAATACAAAAATTCTACACATATTAAGTTGTGCGGTATGGTAAGAATCAGACTTGGGTCAATTACTTTGTACATGTAACTCAATTACAATTACAAATTACATGGACATTTTGGAAAGTAATTAATAACGATTACAAATTACTTGCAAAATTTCGAAAGCAATTCAGTTACAATTACAAATTACATGCCAAATTGTGAAAGCAATTAATGACAATTACAATTACGTAATTTAATTGAATTTTCAATTACAATTACGTTTCAAAATACATTTTTAAAAAAACAAATTTTATGTGTTCTTGGGCTCTTAAAACACTTCCTTTGCATGAGTATACCCTAAAATTGTTTCACAGAGTATAGGAATTTACTAGTCAACAAAAGTAATTGAGAAGAAAGTAATTTCAATTACAAATAACAATTACAATTACAATCACTTTCAGAGTTTTGGCATTTGTATACTGAGGCTACCATTGTTGAATGGCAGTGATCATTAATAAATTGGTGATTTTTCTCTAATTACAATTACAAATTACGTGCAAAATTTTTGATGTAATTAATTACAATTACAATTACGTAATTGTAATTTTGTAATTTAATTACAAATGTAATTTTAATTGACCCAAGTCTGGGAAAGATTTGTATGAATTTCGTCAATTCTCCTCAATCCAGATCGACAAAGAGTAAAGAGAATAAGACGAATAAGTAAACAATACGGTTGAGTACTCCGCAGATCTCATAGTTAATATGAATGATAAGTAAAATGTTGTCATTCTTCTTCTTCAGTTTACTGTAGTCTTCTCCAGGTACTTCTGATCTCCTCCCATGAGCATGGTATTAATTACGGCTAGTTATTTGCTGTACCAGTATTGAGTGTACCAGTATGTACCAGTAGCAATTCCACCAGCATGACAACTACTATTATTAGGATAGCATTGGCTCCCTAATCAGACATACCAGAAAGTAATGCATTAATTAAAGTTAGCAGTTAGATTATAATTAATTCAGCTGTTGTTTGTATTTATCTAGCAATGGGGTTTCATTTTATTTGGCTGTGATTTCTATCTCATTTAGCTCCTGCATGTATTTAATAAGACGATGTATTAAAATTAACCCTTAATTAATCTGGATTTCACGTATGCTATGTATTAAGCAGAGAATTGCACTACAGTGACAGTGTGTTACCTTACTGGTAAAGTTGAAACCAATACTATTTGCTTCACTATTTTCACGGTCATAGGCTGCGAAGTTTTGTCTCCCAATCCGAGCACCCTTATCAGTACCTATTAGAAAAACGTAATTGTAAATGTAAATCGCATTTGTATAATATGTACATGAGAAATTATTTTGGAAAAGTTGTACTGTATTTATTATCATGGTCACTAGACAGAATTCCTCGTATGTTATTAGTATTCAGGTCAAAAGACTCCTCCAAGGAGTATTCATAAGTTAAGGTCTTTGGTCTCTTAGGAGTGCTTCATAATTGTTTACAAAGAAAAATAACAAGAATTTTTCGGTCTGGCGGTAATTGTATTACAAAGTCCCACAAGATTGGCCATTTTCCCCCAATGTTAAATCTCCATAATATGGGAGATTATGTGTTAAATTATGAAGTATAATCCCTAGCAACCCAGAGAGAAAGAAACGCAAATTTATTTTAGAGAGGTCAGATCGAGCACTCCTAATAAAACAAAGACCTCGGTGAATACTCTTTGGACTCCTCTTACGATGTCCAAATTACCTTGAACAATTGATCGCTTCCAATAACGTCCAGCAGTTGCTGTGCCAATGCCAGTTGCACTTGCAGTCCGTCCTGCATCAGAATTATCATTTGACTTATAGACAATACTAGAAGGATATTTGGGTAGATACTGTCTCCCGATTCTTGAGGCTAATCAGACAAATGAGGTAGAAATTAATCAAATTGAATTTTAAAAAAACGCTCATTTTAATATAACTAAATTTATCATGATTGCAGTACAACAAACGAAGATACATATACTTTTGGACCTCCCTTTTAACGCGCGTTTACGGACTTTATGAAAAGAATCAGATGTGATTATGCTATAGTCCAGTCCATTGGCTTGGCTCTCAGAAATGCTCACAGTGTACGCGTTCTCAATATATGGTGCGGTGGTAATTAGTTTAGTTGAACTGACCAGGGAGAACGTGGAAAAAATGAAAATAAACACGTTTTTCAATTGTTTTTTGAAAAAAGAAAATTTCAACACGATTATAAGGAGATGTAGATGTAGTAGCCAGAATATGTAGATTAACTTTTTGTGCAATAAACCAATGAATTGTTCAAAAAAGCAACACCTGTGCACTTTGCTATAATATTTGTACGAAATGTCAACTCATCACTTTGTCCAAAAATCTTTCCATTTCAATTATCTTCCGTCTGGAAATTCGATTTCAAAATTTCAATTAAGCACTTTAGTGTATTTTTAATTTCATGAATTTACTATTGAATCAGAATGGCGCGAAGGGTGTTTCAAGATCCTATTCATTTATCCATCGTCCGTCAAAAATCTCACATTTCCTTCACCATTGTCATCAAATTCAAGGATCGCATACCCATACTTTCTACATACCAATACCTTAATGTTTTTTTGCCAAAGTGAAAACTGTACTCCCCCGCGGTCGCGAAAGGTCATTCCCCATCCCATACCTCTAATGTAATGTAACATGCTAATTCCAGTGGCTCGGGAAACGTTTTTGGCCTCCGTCTCGGGTTCTTACATTACACTGAAGACAGCACGGGGATGACCTTTCGTGACCTCTAGGGGCACAGTTGTCACATTGACAAAAAACTCTTTCCGGCGTGTCATCAGGGTTAACTAAGGTATGTGAAAATTATGGTCGTGGTAACTGCGCAGACTTGGGTCAATTCCTTCTCAAAATATTGTACCAAGGGTACTCCTACTCGGTAGTACCAAGTACGAGTCCGTACTTGGAATTGGACTTAAGTACTTTTGGAATTATTAAAAAGTACTTGGACTTGGAATTAAGTACTTTTGGAATCCCGAGAAAGTACTTGGACTTGGACTTATGTACTTTTAGAATTTATAGATAGAAAGTACTTGGAACTGGACTTGAGTCCATATTTCCTATGCACTTGAACTTGGACTTCAATACTTTTGGAATTGGTGAAAAGTATTTGGACTTGGACTTAAGTACATTTGGAATTAGGGAAAAGTACTTGGACTTGGAATTAAGTAGTTTGGAATTCCGAGAAAGTACTTAGACTTATGTACTTTTAGAATTCATAGAAACTACTTGGAGTTGGACTTTACCATGTCCATATTTCCTATGTATTTGAACTAGGACTTCAATACTTTTGGAATTAGTGAAAAGTATTTGGACTTGGACTTAAGTACTTTTGGAATTTCAGGAAAGTACTTGGAATTGGACTTAAATACTTTTGGAATGTACTTGACCCAAGTCTGTAACTGTGGCAGACACTTCATTTTGTAAGTAGGCAGTACTAAAAGTAGAAAAGCTCACAACCCGTTTGAATAAAAGTAAGCGAACGCTACTAAATTGGAGAAAATGTTTGAAATTTTTGAAGATGCTCACGGAGCATCTTCTCTTCACCCTTTTGCTCTGCGTGTAAACGGGTTACTCTTGGACAAATAAATAAAAGATTGACGTTGATCAACGTTAACGTTTTCACGTTAAAATTTACAATAATTCTTAAAAACTCCAGAGCAAAAATTTCTAGAATTGGAAAAAAAATGAATTTCAAAATTGTATGTAGAGAAATTCAAAAAATGAAGCTTCGAAAACCGAAAATTTGAAAATTACTTCGAGAATATGCATTTTAAAATGAATTTTTAGAGCAGAGTAGTTTTCTTTGTACTTTTTTTCTACAGAAATTTATGCATTTGTGGAACAAAATAGTGTTTCTCGTTAATTTAAAACATTTTTGGCCGTAACATATATGAATTTGGTCCACCGGGATCTCAGGTCGAAATTCGACGACCAAACAGCTGCTGGGTGGACGAATTCGCTCTTGTGGTTAGTCTCCAGATTTTGTTTTATAGCGGTTGTACCCTACAGGTTTATGTGTTGGTCTTTAGCGGCATACCACAGCACATATTCGGGAGTACCCATAAAATATTTCAAGTCGATTGGTCAACAAGGAGGCTCAGCTAATTTGATTTGGTGAGGTCATTTTAATACATGTAAATCTCCATGCCAGTTTGTTGACGATTATATCCTTAACAAACGAATTATTTCTTACTTGTTGGGAATGGAGATGCAATGGTTGTGAATATCAATCCACAAACTACGATGAAAACCACAATCAAAATAGTTTTGGAAATCATTTTTAGTTGAAGTATGGTTTG
Organism: Protaphorura armata; assembly: GCA_034700305.1. Classification (NCBI taxonomy): domain Eukaryota; kingdom Metazoa; phylum Arthropoda; class Collembola; order Poduromorpha; family Onychiuridae; genus Protaphorura; species Protaphorura armata. The sequence goes on along the minus strand of JAQIXO010002269.1, from coordinate 3,174 downwards.
GGTAAACTTTTTCCAAAATTTGGATAGAAAAAAAAAAACTTTTAGCAATGGGATTTGCTCAAACCAGAAATGAACTGAATAAGTTAAATCGTCTGATTCTGCTCACACACTTATACAACGACACGTAAACTAATATTTAGTTTTGACCGGTTGTGTTTTATTATTACACAAATGCTAACCTAACATTCACGTTTGGCGTTGACTTAGAATTGTCGAACCCCTTTTCTTAGAAAAATCAAAGGGCTCCTTCCTTAAACAAAAAGAAAAAGGTAGAGTTTCTTATAATATCTTTTTTTAGAAACGGCTCGATTACACCCGTGGACGTGGGTAAAGCATTTCAAAAATAAAAATGTGCATATTATGGAGATAAGCGTGTAAATCAGACCCGAAACTTAGAAATGAATTGAATTAACACGGTGTCATTCAGCAGCGTAAATTACTGTGTACGTGTTGTAGGTTATACATACTTCCATTCTTTATAAATAAATATTAAAATGCGCACCGGCATATGTATACGTACCCAGCACACATACGTATATTGTAGTCTGTAGTGTTCGCTGTCGTACTTCCACTGAAACTTTTCGAATTAACATCATTAGAAGGGGAAAAGCCAAAAAGTGTGCAAAACACAAAATAAGAGTGTTTTTCCGACTCCTTGGACCTTTAGAAACCCTTTTCAAAAATATTTTTTTTTGAGTTTTTTTGGTTCCAAAGACAAGTTTTTTGCTTAACCCTCATGGGATTTTGCATGTAAAAATCCGGAGAACAAAGACTCGCCTAGGGAATTAAACCCGTACTTCATTTTTGAAACCCGGTTTTTCTCTAACATAGGACCTTATAAATTCCAACCGGTGTCACGAGTGTGTATGCCATATTCTTAAATTTTGAATAATTCTATTATCGAAACAGTCGCAAAGAGGATCTATTATGCATAAACAAACTCAATTTATTCGTTAATTTATGTATTTATTTTTCTAAAATGATGCTCTTAAATGGGTGAGAAATTATACATGTGAACAACTCTTTCAAAAATGGAGACAGAATTCTGAAATATAAGAAAATATTTAAATTGTAGTTTAATTTCTTAGGTTTTAGTTGACTAGATTGCTAAATTTATCAAAATGTCAAAATTCATAGACGTATTGGGCCAAAATTAATCCATTTTGATCAACTATTACTTGTATGAATATTTCAATAAAAGCACTTCACAATTTTAACTAGCATGATCACAGTGTAAACCATGATTAACGTATTATATGCTAAATATGTACAATTATTAATCATAATTAATATTTAATCGTTGACCCTGTCTTTGGAAGAATTCGTTCATGGAGAGTCTTTCACTTTTCTTTGAATTATATTGTTACTGATGCATGGCTTCCACCTGTTATACAAGTCGTGTCAGAATCAGAGAATTTGTTTATTAAAGTCATAATGTGTCATACAGCCATTCAATTCAGTAAAATAACCAATTTGAAAATAATAATAAAATAACTTGACAGCTTATGCACTAAAAGTCAACACAAGGGTCCACATATCCTTGTTACTCGAAAATTAACAAAACCCGAAAAAACCCGGGTTTCAACCTGGCTAAACCCGGGTTTTGAACCCGTAAAAAAACCGGGTTTGTATTCACCCCCGCCCTTCGGTATTTATCAAATTTGAAAAGAACCAGCCAAAAATTAATAAATGCACCATGCACCTTGAAAAACTAAAACCACGTAAAATGTTGATTATTTTTAGGTAAAGGTAAATTTTTAGGAATTACAAGACGTCAGACTTTTTACTTCCGGTTTAACTATTGAGCAGCGTACAAATATAAAACAATTTGTTTACTATGATTCCATCTCTCTTGCATTCAACAGTTATGGGATCTGCTTGACATTTGGCATACACAATCTAGGGCCCCTTGGGTCATATCGACATTCTTCATAACAGCATTTTGACTTCCTGTTTAACCGTGGATTTAAATAAATAACCATACATAAAATAACCGTGGATACATATATGAAACATTTCTCGTCGTGAAAATCTCGTTTCGGATCCTCCCGGATCGGACCCGGATCCGTCCAAGATCCGATCCGATCGGTTGAGAGCACTAGAATCAAAAGTTGTTCAAGAATTTTAATATTTTCTGTTGTATTATTCATTTCAAATTTTGTAGAGTAAACTGGGCCTGGAGTTGAAGATTACCCAGTACCCAGATTGGAGACACCCCTTCGTCTGAACTAAATTCCAATTGGCTCAGGAACTGGAAGGGCACGGCAGGTCAAGTCAAGAGTACTAATCGTAAGGGGATTCAGACTCTCGAGGTAGCAACTTGAACTGAACTTGGTTAAGATTATAATAAGACAAGAGTAATTAATTAACGTTTAACTATTAATTACTCAATTACTGTCTAGACCCTTCCAATGAGATGAATGGAATAAACTGTCCAGTCAATTATCTCAGAATGTCTTCAAATGATTTGACGTCTGAAACAATTGCCATGAACGTGAAGGAAGAGATGATCTCACAAGAGGATGAAACAGAAGGGAAATTTGTACCAGGCATCTGTACGAGTCAAACGACACATATTGTTGATGACATTGAGATTAAGCATGAGGAGGTGGACTTCCACAACAACACCTCAACACCAGCTAATGATTCGGGGGCTGCTTGTGTCGTTGACTTTGACACATTGTCTAGTATTCCACATTTTATTGACTGTAGTTCTGTCAAGGCTGAGGAAGAGGACAAAGACCTCAGCCAATTGTACGTTGACCTTCTTAAGTGTGACAAGAACTGTGAGACTTGTTTGAAATTCATGAGGATGTTAAGTGAGCATGTGAGAGCCATGCATGATCCACCCCACCCAATTCAAGACCCGTTACTCATTGACCCATTGAACACTAACGCTGAACCCTCTCACTTTTGGTTATCACCATCCGTTCAAATTAAAAGTGAAGTTGACGAGGACATTGAGAAAATGGATGGCACGGAGGAGGGGTCGAAGTCTGAGTCTGACCCAGACTTTGAGTTAGAGAGTGGGAGTGAGAGTGACCCAGACTGTAGTCCATCTACTGTCAGTAGCTTCATAAGTTATTCCTCTCAAACCCACATCGATACATGCTTATTGCCGCAGCATTGCTACGCTTAGACCGGAGTTTTTCCGTCCGTCCGTCTGTCCGTGTC
>JAQIXO010002268.1:0-10292 GCA_034700305.1 Protaphorura armata | reverse complement strand
ATCGGATCGACACGTCAATCCGATCCGATCCGAAGTCCTACGATCCGAACGGATCGGATTAGGTTTCTGATCCGATCAGATCCGATCCGTCGGATTGCGAACCCTAATTCGTATTCACAGTCAATAATTGCCTCCGACTAGTGGAGCTGACATGAAAAAAATTATTAATATCTAATACATCAGATCCAAACTTAACCGTTGTATACACCCTTCCAAACTGTGAACAATATCCCTTACTATAATTTTAATATTAAATCTAAATCGACGCATTAATGTGTAATCGGACTAACACAATTACACATGACTCGAGTCTAGAAATACTTGAAATACTCACTCACAAATATATTCAGTTATATTGGAAAAACTAAAGTGAAGGTTCGACCTAAGCTTTGTAACCCCAAGGTCAGAGAAACCTTGCCAGTAAGATATTTAATATTTCATGGTAATGGTCACTGAAATACCAACACCTTGAGTGCATACATCGCATTTCACACATGAATGCTCTCGTCCTCGTCATTTCCTAAATTGGAAAAATTCTGTGTATACAAGTGTACCTCTCCTGTTCAGTGTGTAAAATAGATCCAGGGCACTTTCCGACCCGTATTCTCATTGTGCAAGTACGTAGGTCCATAATATTAAACTAGATGACAAAGAATTTTCCTAGTGACATGACTCGAGATCTCGAGTAAGTTGGTTTTCTTCTTTGAATTAATACAGGACAATCTTCTCTAATTTGTTTTTGCAAATGTGCTCAAAGTCGAAAGTTAGTCAATTTAAAAAAGAACCTTATGTAGTGGTGAGTTCTTGTCAATCAATTTCAGTCCACAACACGAGACGACTGGACTACAAAATAATTTTAAAAACAGTTAGGAATTCTTCACGCTCCCATTGTATTCTGTACCATTTCTACTCATTTACAAAGCAATTCTGTCATGCACAAAAATTCTGCATGCACGGTTATCGGCGTATTCGCCAGAAAAAATTGGTTGAACTTATGTTAGACTTGAACGTTTCATGCAAATGCAACACAGGTTTTATTTTATCCATTCGTATGTCACCTGTCGAAAATTTTTCAGGCAAGTGCCTGAGAAAGCAAGTACGTACGTGGTATAGCATTCCTTTACATCGTGACTCCAAAATGTAAACATACTCCTTTCTTCTTGCTATTTTCAATCAAAGAGACCATGCACACTCTAGTTTTTTCTTTGTCTGTTCTATTTCCACGAGCCACTCTGTGATTTGCATTTCCATAAATAAATAATAGGCTACAACTACACTCGTCTTTCAGTGATGCGAATATTGTACGGTGTGTGAACTAAAGGATGAAGAGTATTTTGTAACAGGTATCACGTGAACTTTTCAAGGTGGTTGTGGTTCTAGTTCTAACAAGTACCCCGAAAATATAGCCTTTCATGAAAATCACAAAGAAAGAGGAATTATAATGAAGGAGGTAGAGTTGGTGTTTTATATTATTGGAGTTTCGCATTGAACACCCACTCTGCCTATTTATCTCGAAATAAATGATTCTTGGAATTTTTTCAAGGAATAGATTTCTTGAAATTATAAAATGTATTCATTGACGATTTCTGGGATTCTCTATCCTGGGGTATCAGTTTCTAGGTTTAGGAATTAGACTTGACTTCAAAGACTCTTTGATGACAGGGTGATAATGTGACAGAATTTGATTCGATACATCAAATATTCACACAATTTTTATGGACGCCTATCCTAGCATATTTAAGTACGTCGGAGATACTTTATTTTTCAACAAAATACTCGTGGGAATTCACAATTATATGCTCTACATAATTCTTCGTGCCAATTTTCTTTCATCTATTATCAAAAGTTCATTTCAATATGAGAAATTATCGCAGTTTTTACAGAGCAGAGAACTGTGAAAGTAATCGAATAAGTGTGTGAATTTACAGCGAAAGAAAGTACACACCATAATTTAAATTCGCCTCAAAATTGGATCTAACATTCACAGAGTATGAATCAAACCAAATTAACTACATTTGGAATTTCGTAAGCTAATTCAATTAACTATATATTTTTCCATATATTTTGAATATCATTCGCTATTGTTTTAAATTCCATTCCATGGAAGGCTTGCGGTTAGAAACTCAACTTCCTACTTTGATACTTTATAAAATACTTTGGTACAAGCTGTGCAACTTTTATGAGTCATTTTTTTCAAAATCTCTTAACCACTTAACAAATTGGCTTTTGCTTGAGAAACACTAACCAACGAGTTTGAAATTGAGAAGCTGATCAAAGAAAGTAAAAGTAACTGAAACATTTCAGGGATCACTCACGTCAGTCACAATTTCATCCATTCCGACCAGACGAGTGACTGTGACCATCCCCGTGACCTGTTTTGCTTTAGGTATCAACATAAAACTTGCAGGGTAATGCAACACATAATGTCACGTTCGGCGGTGCCTGGTAGGTCTGATGAGTAGTGTTAGACCCGAAAAACATTTATTGAAGGCATTCAACCCAATCGCCCACTACTCGCAATTCGTCCTAATTGTTGCAAAGGGATTACCACCCGTTTACCTGAGTACTTGTGACTTTCCACAAGCCACTCTGTGATTTGCATTTCCATAAATAAATAATAGGCTATGGCCAAACTCGTCTTTCAGTAATGCGAATATTCGAATCAAGAAAAATGCTAATCTATGTATTAACTTATACAGTTTACTGAATTATAACGGAAATAACATTCGGCGTATAATTATGTAGTGAAACTGAAAGACAACATTTCCGACCTGATTCTTTGAATTTCTTGGGTAAGGTCAAGGTTAATGGAAGAAAACAGACTCTGACCCCAACCTATGACTTCTGTGTCCCGATTGTAAACAATTTGTGCGATTTGTGGGAGCTAGCCTCCACATCTCCTCAATGTCAATGTAAAGATATTGATAGCTCTGGAATATGAAGGCCGATGATATCAAGTGGAATTGCATGAGCAGGATGACAATATGGGTACAGGGTAGTTCATTAAATAGATTTTTGTGAGGCCCGAATTTTTCTCAAAGAAATCTTTAGTAGTGCCACCAAGTCAATTCAGGCATAAAAGCTAATACATTACAGTGCGTGCGATAAAAATATCTGGTAACCCAAGTTTGAACATATTGTCTCGCACAATTTAGTATATAGATAAAAATTAAATGAGTATTTTTTAACACATTATTTGCCAAGCGCAATTTTAAATTATTACTCAAGTACACGTATTAATGCACCTAGATTAGACTCCTCTGAATCGGAAACTTTTCATTAGCTCTGTGTGAAAAGTGGGCCATGAATTCCATCTAACTAACTATATACTACGCATACTTTAGTTTAGAATAAAATGTCTCTATTTCAGTTTCAGTGTACGAGGGTAGATTTCCAAGGTCAAATATGGAACAACCAAACGTTTCAATTTTCCAAAGTTTACTCAATTAATGTTGTATTTGTTATATTTTTACAAAATTATTCGCCGTGCACAATTTATAATTATATTTCAAATAACGTAACAACCTACCACAGTTGTATTTGGGCAGTCGAGACTTACTTCGAAGGGAAATAACACAAAAGGTAAATCCGCCCCTGTGTTAGACATTGTTTCGATGAAGCGTGAACCAATTTTCTATACTACAATGCAGGTAATCTTTGCAATCTGGTTATTATCAAAAAGTGATAAATGAACTTGTTATATTTTGTGTACATCGGCTTTTCTTCATTGGCCACGAGAAGAGTTCTTGCACAGAAAATTCATCCCAGGAAAGAAACTTGTGAATAAATAAAACCCGGAGACTCAAGCTTTGGCTTAGGGTCACTCGCTACTGTTCTCATTAAGAATCCGATTTCCGAAATGCCAGACTTAAAAATGGAAGGATTCTACTGAAAAAGGTTGAAGAAAAATGGATTTATGGACCACCCTGTAAATATATATGTGGTAATGTGGATTAACCTGAAAAATGGGAAAACCTTGCGCGCGTTATCTGCTCTGAGAGAAATTTGAGGAAGATACTGTGTGTGTCACACGATTTTCAAAATCCGATAGAATAACAAAAACTCACAACGAAACCTCAAGAAGGATTAACCTTGTTTAATTTTTTTTATTAGATGAATTTTTAATACATTGAATGGTCTTGGGTATAAAAAAACTGATTTTATCACTGAATTGAATCAGCAGCTTCCTCTCATTAAATGCTTTGTGTATTCTTCACAACTTTTATGAACTATTATTTTCTCGCAATGTCTCACTTTTATTTCCAGCAAAAGCGTTTGAAAGTTAACCGTAATGTCAACGTGTAACTAACCAAATATAGATATGCTATGACAAGGCTCACACAAAAATTAAAGTTTTACGCTTAAAACTATTTTGTAAATAGTAGTAAAATATTTTAATTTTCATCCAAATCTTTGTTAGTCCAATTTGGACCAGTTCTGCAAGAAGGCGTATTTTAGCGAAGATGAACTAATTTCATCTTCTTTACACCTTCCTCGCATTAAATAGACCCCTTGCACACAGAGTAACTTTTCTACGATGTTCATTTCTCGTTATTTGTGAGAACTAGAGTAACTAGAGTGACACGAAGTCAGCAATTATCGCTTGTTTGTTGCGGATACGTTTGTTCGTAGTTGTACCAAATTATTTACTATTTAAGCGAAATCAATGCTTACGATACGATTAGTTTAACCAAGAAGATTCCACGTAGTTGATGGGTGTTATAGGAGATCAACAATTAACGTGAAATCTTCTTGAGTTTAACATTTAATTCAGCTTTCATTACATCTGTAGAGAAATCATCTTTTTGTACTGTGCACTGCTCTATGATATCAATAATTTTGTGCGGGCTTCAATTCCTTTGAACTTACAAATAAGGAATGGTTGATTTCTCACTAAGGAGTCTATTCTTACCGTAAATTGTTATTTTTTCTTCGGTTTATCTTAAGTTGAAAGTGCTGGATTGATCTAATGTAAAGTTATCTTATTTGAATTACTGTATAAAATCAGATTCGACGGAAGTAGTTTACAAGAACGACATGACACGTCCAGTTCAACACAACTGCAACTAATGTATAAAAATGAAAACGAAGAAACCTCAGTACTCGTCGTTGTCTGACCAAGCGATCTAATCCTAAAAATTATGAAGTTAGTACGAGTGACCTCGGATTCATAGTTTAGACCGTGTTCGAATTTTAAATCACTTCTTCTCTGATTCATGCTTTCTTCACGGGTTTCACGTACGTGTGAAAAAAATGAAACTAAATTTAATATTTCCTAATAAAAACAATTCCTGTGGGTGAAATGTTCTTGTGATGTCCTTAAAACAAATAGGAGAAGAAATATGCATGGAATGACATTTACATCTTCGTCATTTACTTAAACGACAACCAAGAGCGTATGCTTCAAATGAATAATTTCGGTGCATATTAACATTTCACTGCAAGGAAAGGGGAAAGAAAAATAAGAGAGAGAGAGGTGTCCGTGATTTGCGTACAAATTGAGTCATTACATAATTCAAAGAAAGTGTACGTAACGTAACGTAGTCCATAATACGTGGTAATGGCAAAATATTTTTTTAGATAACTTGAATTGGTGCCTTTTCTTTCATGAAGTCATTCATAGCTTCGCTGTTACATTTTCTAATTTGTAATATGTTCTTTCCATTAAATATTGCCAATTTATTGAACCTAAACGTGATAGTATTTTCTGTACTTTCGAGCTTTTGTCAATCAATTTCGATTCACTCACTTATAATAGGCCACGAGACTATTCAAGGAATTCAGATTCAGATTCAGATTCAGATTTCATTTTATTTAAGTGTCAACCAATTCAACAGGATACATGTAAATTCTTACAAACTAACACGTAATCCTTTAATGCTGCTCTCCCCATGGCGACACTCTTCAATATATCCTATAGATGTTTGCCTTAATTACTTCTATAAATACATATTTGATCTCTTCTCCATAAAGAAATCTTTAACTTCCTGAATCAAAACATTATAACTCATATCATTTGTTTTCCAATCCCTTGGCAGCGAATTCCACGTCAAATACGTCTTTACAGATTTTTCATAGTTTGGAAAATTGTGCACTGGGCACGACAATTGTGGTCTCAAATATCACTCACAATTGATTTCTGCCAGAACTCCGTGCAAACTATTCGCATAAATGAAAGGATTTTGTATCACGTTCTCGCAGACATGCAAATTGGTTGGACTTGGGTCTGTCTCTGCCAGAAAACATACACTTTCGTGTGAGCGTTTCCAAAGAAAACTAAGATTCTTACACGACATACTGTGAAGTGAACTGAAATCCCAACTGCTTGAACCAATGCCGACTCTATTTGACACACTCAATGCCCACCAAAGCTACTCGAAATGGTGTGGAGAGTATTTGCTCGCCTTCACACATAGGTGGCACTACCAAGCGCCGTTTTATTGTTTCTTATTGCACAGCTGACTGTTGTTTTACTCACAATAAAATATTGTCTAGGAAAAGAATAGTTAATTTTGTAGCAGTGAATACTACGAAATGGTCAACATTTGTTCAGTTCCCCTTTGTGAATCAGTAAAAGGTAAGACGAAGGGGGACTCTTTCCTTGTATTTCCTCGTCGCATAGCAGTGCATGGCAGTGGTTGAAAAATATAAGAGTTTCAAAAAGAGGAAAGGTAAGGTAAGAGGTAACTTAACTAGTGCCAAAATAATTTGACATTCCTTCTATTTGATTAACCCAAGTTATAAAATTCCAACAAAATGGCAAAAATTCTCAGGGTTAGCCTGAATATTAGACGACAGAAGTACTCCCCGATAAGGCGATAAATCGTATTCAAACCGTCAAGGCTTCTGTAGATTTCTTGGACTCAAGTAGTTTATATTTATATCCATTCTACCAGGCAGCTAATTTGGTTCCAACTAGTTAAATATTTAATTAGGTCGCGTGTTTGTAGTCTTTAGTTTGGAGAATCAGCTTATCAATTAATTCGGATCGAAGGATAATCTAATTTATAAAATTCCCACAAAATGATTGCCACCTCTGCACTCGGTCTGTCTGCTTATTAGACGAAATACTTACTCCTAAAAATTCATTAAAATTCCTTAAAAATTTTGCTGAAATTTTAAGTTTACAACGGGGACTCCTATAAAAATTTCAAAATAAAATTTCTGCTGTGAACTGGGCTGGGACTAGATTTTTTTTAACACCAAAATAATATTTTTATTCGGTCACCGTCCTCTAACCCGAAGAATGCTTATGGGACACCGGATTATAGAAATAACAGTTTGTTCAACTATAGGTATTAAAAGCACGTGTTAGAAACTAACGTTACGTATCACGCCGGCACTGCTAACGTATAATACAAATAATTATTTCTTTCGTTAAATTACTTTCAAAATGTAATTAAATACAAATTAAAAATTACATGACTTATTTTTTACAATAATTAATTACAATTGCAATTACATGGCATTTTTTCTCAAAGTAATTAATTACAATTACGTAATCGTAATTGAATTTTCAATTACATTGACAATTTACAAATTACTTTCTCCTTTGAAATTATAATTACACATGATTTGAGATATTATTAATTTCAATTACAATTACGTAATTGTAATTGTAATTTCGTAATTAATTACAAATTACTAATGTAATTGACCCATCTCTGGCACTGGACATGAAAGATATGATATGCGGTCGGTGCGGTGCGGTGCGGTGGTGTCGTGAGTTGTCTAAGAAAAGACCTTAAAAGTCCTGCACGAATGAAGGACTCTTGTCCTATAAGGTTCTAAAATTGTTATGAAAAGCACCCGTTGTGTTCTTCACCTTGTATTTTTTTCTAAAGTTTAACTGAAATTAAATAGATTATTTTCTAAACCACTGAATTATGTACGGACTCGCGTACTTTAATGGCAAGGAACCGGCGCCTAGTAGTGCCACGTAGTGAGGAAACCGTACATAATCTCTCCACAGCTACTGCATAGGGTTTGCGTGAGCTTTGGTGGGCATTGAGTGTGTCTAATAGAGTCGGCATTGCTTGAACTCACAAAATACTAAACCATTCAAGCAGTTTGAAGCTTATGCTACACCTGAAACATATCTCCACTGTACTATTTTTGTCTGAATGAAAATTTTTAATAAAATTCGACGGTTAAAAGTTGCATATACGAATTATCTGACTCCCGTATCGCAAACGCAATTAAAAAAACATAATGTAAAGCTTGGTGATAGCATGCCAACTATGGTTCCGAACAGGTTCAGGTCAACCTGATCAGGTTTCAGGTCGGATCAGGTTTTTTCAGGTTCAGGTCAGACGTTAACCTGACCTGACCCATAAATCTCAGGTTCAGGTTGGGGTCCAACCTGACCTGAAATTTTCAGTTCAGGTTCAGGTCAGGTCTTAATTGTCGGGAGTGATCTAGTTCTTCCCACTAGGAACCCTTTGAGTCCAAAAACTATTACTGCTTCAATGTGTTTGAAATCATGGTGACGAATGCACAAGTAGTCGTGTCTGACTCTTGAGAAATATATTATTTACACATTATGGCATTTGATATCAGCAAATATATTATTGTATCTTATGATGTATTTATTTTTTTGCGAATAAACAGCGTCAAAAGTGAGAAATGAACATGATCCAAGATTTTTGTATAGAACAAATTTTTGCTCAGGTCAATACAGGTCAGTTCAGGTTAAACCTGAACCTGAACTGAATTTTCAGGTTCAGGTTCAGGTCAGACGTTAACCTGACCTGACCAAAAAATCTCAGGTTCAGGTTGGCATCCAACCTGACCTGATATTTTCAGTTCAGGTTCAGGTCAGTCCTTGACCTGATCCGACCTGACCCATTCGGAACCATAGTCCGGAGCTCGAGCTCAACATCCACCCCCATCTCAAACTGTTCCAATCCCAACAATGCCTAGCGATGTCCGCAGTTTAAAGAAACAAAACGGTTTGACGGTTGTGTGATGCATGGGATTCATATTCTCATTCGTGGAGGAATATTTGTTAATCATATGACGTCAGTGTATCGACTTGGTGGCTGGACTTCTGAACAACATGATCACTTGGAATGCAAGATTTGGTAATTCTGATTTCCATTCACATCACCGTCGCCCACACTATGCATTAGGAACAACTGCATTTAATTATATAATTGTACTGTTGTGGCATATTTTGGAATGACTCTGAGAATATAAATGAGAACATTAAAATATTACTTACATCCTAAAGTTACATAATGCTGTAAGAAACTGATTTTCTCGGTATTTAGGAGTACATCACCTCGAACCAAATGTACGGGAGAAGTTACTTCGATCATCTGTAATAATTTTAACAACAACGGCGTTCCTTGCTGCATATCTGTTCCTGGCTCAACCAGATTTTCCAGGCTACCTCTTCTCACTTCTCACAAATAAGTCTCGAAGCAAATACTTGGTTTTCTTTTGTTTTTCGGTTTTGGAGTTTTGGACAGCGGCAGATTTGATCGTTGTTTTCATCGCGTTTATCCTCATTGAATTTGTATACATATTCAGCACAAAATTTGGGTTGAAGCTTTTATTGTTAGTCAGTCTTCATTTAAAACAATTGAAAGATCCGCTCTTTGCACCGTCTATTCGTTTTCAGTTCCAACCAGAGCGGAGGGCCTGCAGAAATGGAGACGTCCAACACTGATCCGAGAGCTACGGGAATTCTTCACTGAACCTCTACAACCAACTCTATATTCTGAACACTCTTCAGGGCTTTGCATTTGGTTCACCAGTCCTGCCAGTCTATAAACTTGTGACAGGACTGGTGTCCGCCCTCACGTTCTATGCATTCGTTAGATTTGGTCACAGTCTGAACGTGTTCGTTTACTTATTTGTGGTCGCATGTTTGCCTAGTAGTTATATTGTTCTCATTCCTGCAACCTATTCAATGTCAGTAATGTATGATCTGTCATCAAAATACCAGTCGGTACAGTTAAGATCTTATTTGAATATTGCGCCTACTGTATACATGACGAAAACAGAACGAAAATTGTTTCTTCGCAATAACAGAAGCCCAGTTGTCATTCGATGTAATGTTGGGAGTCTTTACTGGATGGAAAAATATGCAATAGCAACATTGGTTCAATTGCTGGTCAGTGCGAAATCAATTCTCTCTTACTCACTTTTAAATAGAATAGACGTCTTTTAGTCGTGACTTTTAGAACGTACCTTTCACCGGTCGAGATGCATTGCAATTAGCAGTAGAAAATATTATTTAATATTTAGGTTATTTGTTAAAATATTTCAGCACACAGAAAGAAGTA
>JAQIXO010002267.1:0-10297 GCA_034700305.1 Protaphorura armata | reverse complement strand
GTGGATCTCCTCTCGACGGTCAGTGGTGTTTCTGTTGTCAGGTCTTTCGCATGTCCACCGGTTTACCCGGTTTATTAATACTTAGCTTCCGCGTACTTGTGAGAATTACTTGCAATACTCCATAACTAAACCCTTAGCAGATATAAATTAGAATCCGATTGCCAGTAATTTAGTCCTACTGCATTATTACACATTTGATCGAAACTTTCGTCATATACATTCTCATACAAGGGATGATGCTATGCAGCATATGTTCTACTTGCGCCATTCTATCATTCCATACCGACGCTAGCTTAAAATACAAAGAGAATACTTACTATAATAAACTTATTGGACATACACACTATTTAACATTATATTCTGTGCTATTCAAAACAGATTTTCGTATTTTAGTCCAAAACCCAACAGTTTTAAGAATGAAATGTTGGAGTTTTCGTGCGCTATTTTTCTCCACGAGTTTAAAGCAGGTGTCGGTGTAATTGAATGAATGAGACATTGAGTATTCCATATGATCTTACATGTTATCTGCGAATGTATTCACGTTGCTGAAATCTTTAAGGTTGGTACACATCTCTAAAATATACAGAAACTTATTGCGATAACGAATTTACAAACCGATTTAAATAATACTCGATTATTTGTGTGAATCGAGTATTCTATGGAATCCCTAAAATTCTAGCGGATCACTAGAACAAGACAGTAAAACTGACAATGAGAATGCCATTTTCTAAATATTTACAATGAACAAAGTTTTGTAAGTAAAAGCCAGATTTTCACTCCTTCCCATTTTATTATGAATATCCGGGCACCTTCGTACTACTTTAATTACGCAAGACTAGTTGTGATTTCTACAACACTCCCTAAACGAGTAACGGTTTCAGTTAGGTAAATGTTAGCTTTAGCTTCTTTCTCTCAAGAAACTAATGGTTGGCTTACCATCGAACAATGTACCAGTAGCCCATCGCATCACACTAATCACACCATGTACTTGGTGGCATCATTATTCCAGAATTACACACGATTGCAGTTTGCGAAACGAATAAACATTTTCATAGTGTTTCACATTTATATGATACACACTTATATAAATACTATTTATTTATATTCATGTGAAATAAATTTCTCGCCATCCAGTCAGGCGAATTCGGTAAACAGTGTTAGATTTCATTTAAAATCCCACATCGATTAAAAATCTATGAAATTGTTGTCATTTGGATGATATTAAATTATGCGTATCACCCGAATGTAGCGCTTTTACTGTTTTGAGATGTTTCAAGAGATGTAAATTTTAACAGATCGAGCAAAACTCAAAGCCCACCACCTTCCAAGGGGCCCAACATTAGTCAGCCAAAGCAAAATTCACTCACATCAATGGAAAGTCCTTTGGATCTCTCCGTTTCTAACAAGAAGTGTGAAGACGAGCCGGCAAAGAAAGTATTAAAATGGGAAGATGGTTCGAGTCCTTGGAATGGAAGTTTTACGAGCCCTGACCTGACATCCAAGTCTTTAGAGAAAATGTCAGAGTTAAGTCGTGTTGGGCAAGCTGAAACGAGGATCGTCTCGCCCGGAAATAAAGGCAATCAAGGTAAAAGACCCCATTTCAAAAGTAATCGTATGGTTTAGCCGCACAAATCGCACATTATTTTTGTATTTATTCACAGCCACAACAGGACACATTTCATTTTTTTTCGCACTCGAAATAATAATACTAATTACGATTAATTTATAAATGTGAGAATAATAAATTGTTGTCAATATTCTGATCAATGTGCCAAAAATTAGAAAACTAAAACGTGGTAATTGTTGCTGTAAAAAATGTAACGAACAAGATTAGCGAAGTATCATTTGAAAATTTTGGTTGAATCCCCTTTTGTTCATCTATGAACGTTAAATATTTAATCTTTACGCTAGCATTCCAGTATCTTCATTTTAATATCAAGAGGTGCCTTAGTGGTCGGTGTTGGTTTCTTGGTTATTGGTTTCATTGTATAGTGAACCCATCTGCTTGCGCTTGTGATTGACGCAGTTTAAATTTGAGACTGTCATATTTTCCGAAGAATTTAGTACAAAGTGACCACCACTTATGAGATTCACTTAAATATTACAGGGGGTTCGAGTTCCTCCTGGCAAGCGCAATGGCTGGCGCAAAGCACTTGTGGAACTAAAGACGTCCTCAGGTGTATTTGCTGTAGGCACACATTTCCCACATTGGCAGCATTAAGTGCACACATGAAGGAAGTCAAACATGGTCCACCGTTACCGAATTTACCAATGCAAAAAGGACCACCTGCAACATCACCAATTAGTCTCCCACAAGCACCTTCTCCAAGTGATCCATCCTTAATTCTCAAAGGTACTTTAAGCACTATGAATTTGAGGCTTAGAGAACAGCCGAATCACTTTTTTGTTAAAATCGAAATGAAAATCCGATTTAATTTTTTACAAAGATTGCAGAAAAACACATTTGAGTGTGTTTAAGGAAAAACTCGTACATTTTGCGGGTAAAATAAAGCCCAATGATTAAATCCTTCCAATGATTCAGCTCGTTTCTGCATAGTGCTAGCATTTGGGACTAGGACATAAATCCAGGGCCAGGCAGCGAATTTTGCTCGTTGGGTAGCATGGTTCAGGTTAACCTTGCATTTGAGTCCCTATTGACCATATAATGTTATCGGCGTAACGTAGAATTTTTAACATGACTTTGTTCCAGCATACTACAAAAAAACGCATTTCATTCAAAAACAATTCATACCGATTTTCGCTTATCCTTAAATTTTAAAGGATATTGCTGAATTTTGAGCTCCTAGCGGAACTATCTTCGAGTACCATTTTTTTGCCAATAAACTTAACCACGCTTCTAATTAGGGAGTTGTGAGTTGCAGTGTTACGACGATAATTGTAAATGTAATTCCTTTCGATTCATTGGCGTCGACACAAATCTTCACTCATAACTTCTCTTGCGCACACATTCGTCTTGACTTATAAAATGGCTGTCCTTTGATCGACCGATAAATCTCTGCTTCCTTAGTCACGCTTCAACTGTAATGAATAAAAATGTTATAAAAATATAATTAATTTTATTTACAGAAACTGTTCACTTGCCACGCAAGCTAGTCAGAGGTCAGGATGTATGGCTGGGAAAAGGAGCTGAACAGACACGCCAAATATTAAAGTGTATGTGGTGTGGACAAAGTTTTAGGTCAGTTTGCTCATATTTGAACAAATATTCATATACAACGCGGATAATATGCAGTTTATAATTTCTTCCCTTCCTTTAAATCACTACAGATCTCTTGCTGAAATGACGTCTCATATGCAGCAGACTCAGCACTACACAAATATAATTTCTCAAGAGCAACTAATTTCCTGGAGATCATCGGAAGATAAAACTTCACCCACAAATTCTCATGTTAGTGCGGTTCTAACCTGCAAGGTTTGCGACCAGGTAAATTAATTGTGAATTCATTTCATGAATTAGTACAAAAGCATTACATTGTTTAAAATTAACACCATTTTCGTGTTTGCCTTTATATGACGTTCTAAAATTTGGAAGTATTGATAGTAGACGTATATGTATTTTTCTACAATTCTCAGGCGTTTTCATCTCTCAAGGAATTGTCAAATCATATGGTCAAAAATTCTCATTATAAGGAACACATAATGCGTTCTATTACGGAGTCAGGCTCGAGACGCCGCCAATCAAGAGAAAAACGTAAAAAGAGTCTTCCAGTGCGGAAATTATTGGAGCTAGAACGCAGTGCGGTAAGATTTTTGCTTTTCATTTTGCTCATTCAAGACGACGGAGGTTAAGTTAGCCCTTACATATGCCGCATGTTTAAAGGGTGTGTCAAAAAGAATGTAATACATGGATATAACTAATGCAATCAGCTCTATTCGTGTCAGTTGTGTTGCTGATGTATTAAAGGTTATAATGATATATGGAAAAATTATGAAATGAGATGATTGATGAGTAGATTTGGGATACGGATGCAATGAGAGAAAGAACGAAAAAACGAAATTAATTATTCAGAACAAACACCCAAGAAAGTTAAAGGGACAGCAGCAGCTAGATCAAGCACAGTACCTTATTTGCTGCCTGATGCTCCATTGCAGATAGTAAAATTCAGAAGTGTGAAGTACAGGTCATACTGATTTCTTAGACTTGTATTCCATATTTAGCATTTTGACCGTCAGGGATAGGAATTTGGAATCGAGAATGTTTTAGTATTGGTACTCATGGATCATCCATGTTCAATTCAACAATTCAAACTGCAACAAATGAATTGATGGTAATTACTGTGTAAAGACCAATCCCTTCCAAATCACATTGACTACGATGAAGGGTTAAAATGAAATGTCGATACTGCTCCAACAGCTTAATTAAACCGTGTAAATAATTTTGTTGAAATCAAACGAATTAATTTTTCAATACAATTTCTAGAATCGGGTTGGCACTGCTAATTCAGAAATGAAAAAAGAAGTTAGAATCTCATGCGAAAAGTGTTCCGAGAAAATCCCAGCACCGCTATTTGTCGAACATTTGCGACTCTGCGAGAAAGGGTTACCCTCATTAAATGCTGCCAATAAGTCGTCTAAGGACTCTGGAGCGGAGACTGGAGAACCTGCCCAGGATCTATCTACTAAGGACAAAGATTCTAAAAAGGAATCATCCTCTGTTTTGAATGCCATTGAAAAAATGATTGAAAAATCTTTCGATTGCAAACGGGTCAAAAGTCACAGCAACTCTACTGTTGCAACTGCACCTCTGGTCGGAACTAGGTAATTCTAATCTATTCCAGACAATTGTAAATACATATTATAAGTTTTGAGTACTATAAATTGTATTATTCATTTTACAGTATACTGAAAAGGTTAGGGATTGATGAATCCTTGGACTATACGAAACCATTGGTTGACTCAAATACAGCTGGCGAAAGTCCAGTACAATCAAGACCACGAAGTAATTCCTCAGAAAAGTCAGAAGAAGTATCGAAGCCTGTCACAAAGGCACCCTCACCATTTATTGATTCTAAGGAAGCCAAATCAGAAAGTAAAACTGAAGGTTCCCCACAGGAGAAAGCAGGTGAAAGCCATGGGAATTCAAATAGTCTGAACGCATTAAGTTCCATGTTCCAATCAATTGGAGGAAATCAGGAGGTGAAACCACTCATTCGAACCTGTTTCCAACCTATTCCACATCATCCTTTGGCAGCACTACAAAAACTTTGTGATAAAACTGAAAACACCCCGGTTTCAACTTCTAGCAGGCCAACAAGCACTTCGTCTTCAAATGCTCAGTCTTCACCAGGTAACGACATTTGTTCGTTAGGAATGATATTACTAATCGTGTAGACTCCCGTGGAAATTCCTCTTGCTTAAAATATGTACAAAGCTTTTCTGCACTCTGGTTACATGTATGAATATCACCCAAATATTCATTTTTTAAAGCATTGTCGGAACATACTGAGAATTTGGCAAAAGGAAATAATCCATTCGTGTTTGTGGTCGAGGTTTATTTGTTTAAGCTAATGATAGATTAGATAGCTAAAGATTAGATGGTCTAACGTCATGTTTAACATAAAATCAGAAAAGTACAAGTTTTAGTTGAAGAATTGTACGAGTTTTAATTTTGAAATCACATTTCGAGGTTATGGAAAAGTGTATAATTATTTTATCATTATCCTAGCATCAATCAATACATGTCTTCCGAATTGCAGCCAATGAGCAATGTAGTTTATGGTTCAGAATGGGTTACTAACTCTGATCAATGGACACATTAAAGTTGCACGCGACGGCGATAGTATCATACGCATACCATAGGAAGATCAGATGAGACATTAAGATATTTGCATTGAATCAGTTAATTTGTGTGCAAAGTCCAATTTTCTGCATGAGACAAAACAATCGAGTAATCAATTTTATAATACAAAATATGCAAGCAAATCATACTACTGCATATCAAGTAATTTATTTGACATTTCCAAACTAGATCCTGTGTAAAACATATTCACGGATACAAATTATTTCTTGTATTTTTCAGGAGTGGACAGCTCTTCTCTACTTGCTGTCAACTGGTCAACTGATGGAGAGAATGTGTTTAAATGTACATTTTGTGAAACAACATTTCAATCCAAAGGTGCATACCGACATCATCTTGCCAAGATGCATTTCATCAAAGAGAAGAGTCCTACAATGTCAGCTCAAGATGACGCTCAGTTTCCTTCGGATTCTCCTACTTCCAAATTCATTAAATATTCAGAACTTGCTAAACAACTTTCTTCCAAATAAACATTTCTCTTTGAACGTTTTTAAGATCATTCGTTTGATTCTTTCGTAATATTGTGTATGTTTTACCCTTTATTAAAGCGCACCTTGTTTACTCAAGCGTTCATTTATACTATTTTGCGTGAGATAATCATAAGACAGAAATTGGTTGTGGCGAACACATCCTAGCGTAACCAGAATACGAATTGGTATTAATATTGGGATTTTAAGTCTCCAATAAATGTACAACTTTTCTCATAAACAAACAACCAATTGCTCTAAACTCATTTCGAGGTGCTCGAGTTGCTTTCATTTTTACTTTTTGGTGGTTTTCACAGTCAACATTTGGCACTGATTGTAGTCATCATACCATACACATTTTGTATATACTTTTAACTTTAAAGTTAACGCATTTAGCACTCGCTCTCACAAAAGACAAACAAGATGACTGCATGAGCATGATGACTTTTCCATTAGCCGTACACTTTGCCATGGGCGATGTAATCCAATTTTGTAAAATTCAAAACAAAAGCCCGATATTTCATGAAACTCTAAAGAAAAACTTGAAGGATTCTTACTGATGGATTTTGGATTTGTTATAAAAGCAATTCCTGTCAAAACGCAGGAATCCATTATCTGGGTGTCTCGTTCCAACAAATGGTACTACAAATTACAAATGATGATCTGCAGAATCTGACGGAATTGAATCAGAATGTTTGGCAAATAATTCTTTGAAGAGTTTCTCAAGAAGTTCCACCTTCTAAAAATATTAAGAGATGAGGTTGTCTGTCCTTTCGGTACTGACAGGTTTTTCACGAATCGTACACCATCATCTCTACTTAATTAAATGATAACCCCGTCAACAACACGAACAATTTTTAAAGTCTTGCTCATTTAACAACCGTCTATATTATTCAACCACATACCGATTATTGTGTTGGCTTGTCCAATAATTAATTGTTTACCTTCCTGCACTATTAAAGTAATATCTCTCGAGAGAATTGTCAGATTCATTATTCAGATAATTCCAAATATTTTATACTTCGAGTTTAAAACTAAGGCGCAAAAATAATTCGGACTGATCCAGTAGAATTTATTTGAACAAGTGCGTTCAAACTTTAAAGCTTCAAAGTTTATACAAGAATGAGGAGCATGTATAATTATAATATGTAATGCATATGTATAATTTTTTTATGTACTATATGACAACTGATCCTCCGAGTGACTTGCTAATTAGCTCAATACAAGTCACAATCTAAGGCCCCAGCAATGGGAAATTGTGTTACGGTGAAATAAATAAAAATAAAAATAGAATTAAATATGACCTCTGTGTGAAATGTTCGAATAATGAAAATAAGTCAACAATCACGATCATTTGGATTTCAAAACACAGTTATAGCGTGGTCATTTCTAAAACAGATAAATACACTAACCGAACTCTCTTAAATTAATTTTATTGCAAAAAGTGTGTCCCCCTAGTGTGATTAATTTTAGGGGTCGATTCCTTTAGCAAACCCAATTAAAACAATGTTAGGGCCACGATTCCGAAACACACATAACCTAGCCTAATACAAGCCGCTTGAGATACACGTGCTGATTATTCACTGCCTTATTTTTGAGATTCGTTTCGGGTCAGGTACGAGTTGCGAATATTACCAAATATTTAAGTAGCCAATTTGTTGTAGGAAATTGCAGAATTGTCGCAGCCTTCATCGCATAACTTATGTTAGCTAGAAACTCGAGTCACTAGAAAGCTTCTTTCTGAGCAAAAATCATTAATATTTAATTTATTAATTAATGGAGTAAATGTTTTATTAATTTCAATGTACGAACGTACCCCGTACAGCATCTTCGGAACTCCTCCGACCGAACAATGCAAAACAAAAGTTGACGCGGAACAAAAATTCGAAAAATTTCAAAAATTCAGTCGAAAAGCTTGACAGTGGAAAGCGATCTTCCTTTCCAAAAAATGTACCATATTTTAGCTATTGCTATTAGATGGCCGAAAATATATGTCCAATTCCCCTTTATCCTTTTTCACCACCTCTCACAAACCAATTTGTTCGCTGATTTTCCGTAGCGTCCACTTTTAAAGTAATTAAAAAAACAGATTTCGATCAAGAAACAGGATCACCGAAACCTGTTAAATCTGTCATATTATTTGACACTTCCCACTACTAGTTGAATTATTAGATTTTTATAAATCTCCGTCAGTATACACTACTCCGTCTAAGCAAAATGTGAAACATGGACTTTGGCACTACGCACCACAATACACGCTCGAATACAATAAAATCTGCAGTGTCAATCTTTTTTAAGACGGTCTGAAGAATTAGTCATATCATATAATATGAACACTCAATAAACAAACTCATCGCACCACGTCAAATGATTACAGTGTTTTCGTGTCATGTTTCAAACTATGTAATACTATTCCAATTTTTAATGCAGTCTGGAATGGAAGATTCTGTCTCAGGATAGAGTCGATCTCGGCCTGGACGATTCGTGCTTAATTCCTCCGATACGAGTCTTAACTATATCAAGTCTGTCTGATTAAGGTGGAGTGTTGCCACCAACGCGCCGTATGCTCCCGTGCCGTAATTTTTTAATGAGGTTATAAGAAATTGCAAACATTTGTCAGAAATCGGCTTCTTTAGTCCTCATTAATAAGGGCCTAAATCCCTCACAAAAAGTTCCACAAAAATTGTCCCATATTTTGGTGATGCCTTACTCTACTTTTTTCGGGAACTTTTTCTAAACTAACCCACAGTTGATGACTTACATTAATCAAGTTCAGTCGAATACTTACAAAGAAACTTTGAAGTTCATCTTAGATTTCATTTATTCAGTGATTGAAAATATTCTAAGAGCAAGGACTTTAAAATGGTAAGTTATACATCAAACCTAAAATTCTGTACAGGGTGGACCAAAAACAACACGCTTTGAAAGAATGCAGTGAGTTATATAGACTCTTATTGGACTGTATGTTTAGCCGCGCTTATCACTCATATCTATGGCAATGGCAATGCAGCCTGTATCGAAATCGAATGGAGAGATGAGAATTTGCGGAGTATTTTGTAAGGAGTCCTGGTTAATTCTACTCAAGAATTTTTCTCCATCACACTCACGGCCGAACCAAAGGGAGTTTAAGAGTAGAGAATGTATGAAGAATTCAGACTCAATGATCTATTACACTTCATTCTCCTAAGCGCACAACAACGCAGCGCTTATAATACGTTTGAACGTTAAACAAGTGAGAAATATTGAGGTAAAATCGGCCCTTGCCACTTCTGTTCAAGTAGATAACATTATTTTGCCTAAGCGTTTTGTGTAACCCTGACTATTCTTTACCGGCTTTAACAGAGTCTGATTCGACTAATCAGCGAAGTAGAAGTAAAACGCTTTTGAAAAAATGCCGTTCATCTAGACCAACCCAATTATTTTAATTATTACGCCACTAATTTGAACTGGCTGAACATAGACTCATTATGAAGTACAATCAACTCGTATTGTCGCCGAACACTACTGGTCGTAGACTTCTGGCAAGCAAGGAGAGTCAAGGGTTTGTTTTTACTCGAATCCATTTTCAGATGGGATTACAACAGTTGAGCATGAGCGTCAATCAATCATCAGTAACATACATTGAACCGTGAAGGATTGGGCTGCGTAATATTGGTTCGGGAGATCGTCGCTTAAAATTGCTTCCAATGAAATGTCAAATTATGTGAGGAATGTCTCGTCACTTGACTTGAGCTTGAACTATAAAAGAGTGCACAAAATTCGATCAAAAACATTGTCATTTGTAAATCAATTTTAGCAAGAAAATCCAACTTCTCTCACTTTCTTACCGTTTGACGAGTTTGAATCTTACCCAAATAAAACAAAATATTAATGTAGTTTGTAATCTCTTTTTATACGTAAAATGTTTCCAGGGATCTAACTCAGCTAACAAGGGATAGGGATTCCAATACCGCTGCGGTAGTGGAGTTTGCGGTATACGGTATTTGCGGTATTCATGGCTGCGGTATTGCGG
>JAQIXO010002266.1:0-10298 GCA_034700305.1 Protaphorura armata | reverse complement strand
AATAAAATTAGGCACAAATAAGAACGAAGCAACGTCATGATGTCAGAGTTGGAGTAGAAACGAAGTTGGGAAATAAAAAAGCGTCGCTCATGACTGGTTCATTTTATACAGATTCCTAAGTCTGTTATAAGTTGCTACTGAAATGGAACGACAAAATTAAGATTTCGTAATTGTAACCACCGAGCGGATAAAAAAGTAGCCGAAACGGCGAGACTATCATTGTCTCGGTTGTTTTAACAAATTATTCGCGATATTAATTTCTTTTGTTTCAACCGCCAGCGATTGCGGTACACTTTTATGTGTGGGGCCAAGACAACGATAATACCACAAAAACATCGCCATTAGCTTGGCCAACTTTGTGCAATCTAGAAAAACAATTCATTCTACGAATATTACCACAATCTTTAATATGATTGGAATTGTACGCGGAAGTCCTTGTGGCAGGAAAAACCAATAATGGTTTGCTGGGTTGTAGCATGACGCGTGGCCCAATTAAATATATTTTATATCTCCTATCTTTCAAACTATTATGGTATTCTTTGACCTTCCCGACCAGGAAGTTGATATTAAAAAATATGTCCATCTCCATTAGCTCTACAATAACTTAAGATTCGTTCTTATTCTCCTTTTCCGCGTTTCCTCCCTAATTTTAGTATGTGGCCGCTATGACCTGGACTGGTATTAGGTTCAGATTTGATACCAATCCAAATGGATGATAACTATGATGAGGGTTAGGTTGGTCAATGCGACTTGGGTAATATTGCTCGTGTCAATCCTCAGTTTGTGTTTTATTATAGTTTTTGGACTGAATAGTCAAAATGAGAGCTTCGTGTATGAGTGCATAATTTACACCTTGCTAACTTTAATTGGGTCATTACTGATCCAAGACTCAGGAGATTCAAATGGTTGTGCATTGTATGGGTATTTGTTTGATTGTACCATCAAAATTATATTTTCGTGTTACCAGTTCCTTTTTTTGAGAAATTTCGGCAAGACATTATGAATGAGGTTAGATTGTATGAAAACAAATTAGCATACGAGTACGTAGTTAAACTAAATAAGACACATAAAATCTACCCGATGGTTTATACAGATTTGGATTGGCTCAAATATTGGAACTACGTATTTGAAACTTCAAAGAAATTCGTGTTTTTAAATTCACGACTTGGGGTGTCATATTTTATGTGTGGAAGAAAATTGTCGAAAGAAACACAAGTATTGATATAAGTTGCCATGTCGGAAAAGAGATTCTTCCCAAAGGTCATGGGCAAGTATATTGGGTATTTGGCCGCTCTGAACTACTTCAGACTTTCAACAGAATGATTAACAGGGGAATACTCAGTCGGTCGGAAAGACTACTTTTTCGATACGTCGAATTGCAGTTTGATAAATTCTTGAAAAAGAATCGTCCGAAACAAAATGATAAGATAGAAACCGTGTCTGTATCAGACCCAAGGCTGCTTTCAGCGTCAAATCCTCAATACCGTTCTCTGATTTTCATTTTTATTTTTCTGTTTTCAATTTGTATTTTTCAATTTCTCGTAGAAATAAGTGTGGTGTGGTCATAATTATAAATACAACTGACATGACAACTATAATGAATTGAATGGCACGATAACGGTTGCATTGTAGTTCAGTGTGTTATCTAGTATATTAATTGTATATTTGTGTAATTGTTCTATATTTATATTCATTATTAATAATGTGTCAGCCTCTAGTCTCAGCTTGCCTGCTTCACCCAAACTAAATTCACGCTAATAAAATAAGTGAGTTGGACACAACGAATTCTCAAATTCTTAATGGCCGAATGCATTAGCCAGCTGTTATAGTGTAGTTCAAGGGAATCCGGTTCTACACTATTACATGATTTGATGCCTGGGCTGGACAATCTGGATTGGATAATGAGGTTGTGGCTTTTTTACAGTGGAAGTGACAGTTGGCTATATAGCCTCTTTGTAAAGTCCAATGTCCCTGATATCGGCGCACAGGGGTAGGCGGAGAAAAGATAAGGAGTGCCGGCTTGAGGCATAAAGTACAGGTGTATAAGATCTATCCTGGCTTAATGTGAGGAGACTTAATACATTCCCGTCCTATCTCTCAACTACCCTCAGACCTTGTTCAGGTGTACTAGTGATAATCAAACAGGGCGGGTCTGGTTCTTCTCCCTGCAACATCAGAGCTCAACTTCTCTGATCCAATGGTAAATTGTCTCATCCAGATAAACAGTGTAACTCAACGAAAGAATGAACACAAGAGATAGTCCGGTAGACCTACGGGTGCGTTGTGACTTTAAATGTGTGTTCGTTTTGTTTTCGAATGCATTAAAAGCAATCAAAGCGAACAAAAACAGAGTGTGGCCAGTGACTACACAGCTTGAATGAAGCGAATATGATGTAGGTATTCTAATAAGGAAATGCCGAACTCGCAATACCACTATTAATTATAATAATGTCGATATTGGAAATCGTCTTCGGCATTACATTCCCTACCGGTGACCTATCCCAATTCCCAAACGAGATGTCCTTAGCAAAATATGGACAAGGCTTTATTTGTTTATTTGCTAGCTTGACTAGCTTCATTCCCTCCCGGGACAGTAGTGACAGACAACGTAGAATCAATACATGAATTCTTATTTTGTAAATGTATGGTTTATGTGAAATTCTATTTCTGATTTATTTTCTCGATTATTATTCCAGAAGGTTTTTGGTATTTATTTCTTTCATGTGTATGGTGAATTCTGAATTTATTTGTTTTATCATTTATGTCCAATGTGTTCAACTGAGTTCAATAAATACATGTTCATGTAATTTCAAACTCGTGGCATGTGTGCGTGCGAGCGCTGAAGACGACATGAACTAGAATAAAGATATACTCAAATAAGGTTTGGACTGAATTCAGGGTGGTCCTGCTAATGTGCAAGATGGGGATCACATGGAAGGAATCCCAACCAACGTCCCAACAAGTTGTTTAATACATTGTTTAATTTTAAATCCCATTTTTCATATTTGACACTACGGCGTAGAAGTACATAAATGAGTAGATAAATGAATGGTGGATTAAGTAGTTTATTTAGATAAACAGTAGTATTAGCATACACCTTACATTCACGATTTCTTGTAGAAAGCAAACACCATTTAACAATACTAATATATGAGAATTCTTTATCAAACTGTGCAATGTTTTGTCCGCCATCGAGTGATCTGACCTTGTGAAACCTAATCTGTCGCACTCCTTACACTTGTGAGGTCTCTTGTGCTTAGTCAAATTACACGAGTTTAGTAAATTCTTCTCACACTCCTTGCACAATCGTAAGGCTTCTCTACAGTGTGGATTCTCTTGTGCCGAGTCACCTGAGCCGAACTTGGGAAACTCTTCTCACACAAGGGACAGGCGTACGGTTTCTCTCCAGTGTGGATTCTCTGGTGTCTAATCAAATCCTTCTTGGTCATGAAACCCCTATCACGCACCTCGCACTTGAACGGTGTCTCTCCGGTGTGAGTTCTCATGTGGCCCGTCAAATAGTCTGACCTTCTGTAAGTCTTCTCACACTCGTCACACTTGTAAGGTCGCTCTCCAGTGTGAATTCTCATGTGTGCGTTCAAGCCACCATTCAATGAGAAACTCTTCTCACACACTTCACACTTGAATCGTTTCACCACAGTGTGTATTTTTGAGTGTGTCTTCACATCATCCATGTACTTCAAACTTATACTACACTCTTTACATTCGAAATATCCAAGGGATGGGGGAATCTCCATTTTAGCGTTGGAACTTTTGGGGTGACTTGACGCGAGGTTTTGGGTTGATACTTGGTCATCAGTCATGGAAGTTGATGGACCATGGGCATGGTCAGGGTCACTCTCCGGGTCGCTCTTTATGTCATAATCTGGATCAGTCTCATCAGAGTCTTTCTCTTCCACTTCCTTTGAACACTCTATCTTCACAATGTCCTCGTCAACCTCACGTTTGATTTGAATGGGTGATGAAGAGGCAGCGAGAGGAAGGTCAAGGTCATTACCTAAGGGGTCCCGGATAAGCTGAGCAAGAGCATGGGTCGTCCTCACGTGCTCACTCAACACTCTCATGTACTCTACACAAGTCTCGCAATCTCGATCACGCTGGAGAATGTGTCTGAAGATGTGAGAACTGTTGTCATTCTCACATTTGACCACAAGAGATGATGAACATTGGTCAGTCTGAGTGCGGTCAAGGTCAAGGTCAGTGTGATGTGAATTAATTAGTAAGGGGTCTTGGATTGGTTGAAGTGGGGCATGGAAGGCTCTCACGTGTTCACTCATTGTATTCATGTTCGATAGACAAGTTTCGCAGTCTTGCTCACACTGGAGAAAGTCAAGGTAAAAGTCATTCACGTTTATCTCCTCTGCATTGACGGACCCGAAGTCAACATGTGGAATATTTGATACTGTGTCAAGGCCCAGGTTGCTCAAGAAAGGAAAGTCCTCCACTTCCACTTCCTCATGTTTTATTTCTATGACATCCACATTGGAAGTATTTTGAGGAAGGGGGTCTTGAATTTGAATGAATTCCTCTCCCAATCCCACATCTGTTGAGATGAGTTTGTCCTTCACCGTCATTTCCATTGTTTCAAAATTCAAATCCTCGGACAATGTCTGTCTTCTGTTACACTAATAGGCAAGGACAAGGCTCTGAAAAATAATTAATATTCCCAATTTAATTATGACATGACTCACTCAGCTCCATCCGAACTATAATTCGTCAAATTTTTACACTGTGATTGTATAAATGAATGAAAGGTAAAATTAATTTTGAAAACTGAATCTGAATCGAGAACCTCATTTAGTCTGTATTTGATTTTGATAATTTTCTATACCTTGACTTGACAAACCCTTCAAGTTCTTCTAATGGTTAAGAATTTAGATCAAATTCACAGGACAGGTCATTCCCTCCCTCCAGTCTTAATTATGGAATCCCTATCTTCATCCAAACAGTTTTCTCCTACAAATTCAATTGAAAATATTGTAATTCCGAAAGTACCTAATTTTATTTTTCAGACAGAAATCTAAAATGACTGTAAATTTTTCACGTTAAACGTATTATCTTGTATAAATGTATTTTTACTCACAGGGTAAGCTATTCAGGTGTCCACAGCACCCAGTAACCCGACCATACTTTTTGGGTACATTTGGTCACCCAAATGATGAATCCGAACACATTTTTTGTCAAAGTGAAATTCCAACCCTCACGAGGTCATCAAAGGTCATTTCCCGTGCCCTCTAATGTAATGATAAATTCGGGAATATCGATTCTCAACTTGCCCCATCCAGAATTTATCATTACATTAGTGGGCACGGGAAATGACCTTTGATGACCTCGTGAGGGTTGGAATTTCACTTTCACAAAATATGATTTCGGATTCATCATTTGGGTGACCGAAGGTGCCCGAAAAGTATGGTCTGGTTACTTGGCGCTCTGGACAGCAAAATAGTTTACCTTGTCAGTATACCGCTGAATCAAAAACAAAAAAAAACACAACTCTTCTGGATTCTAAATTCAATTTCGATTCAAAACTGAATTGAGATTCGAAATTCAAATGAATCTCGAATCTCAATGCTGCATTCATATCAATACAACAATACATGACTGCCTGACCCACTCACTCACTCTCATTCCAATACACGGGCAAAAAGCCTAGACAATAATTAATTACTAGCACATCTCTAAACTGTCGTGTGCGCACAACAAAAAACGCGAATGTTAACGAATGGTAAAATGAACAAGGCAGAATGAATGAACCTGTCCAATAATAAATAACTTTTCAGTTGATACAATAATTGATTATACCCTCTATATCTTGACAGGGCGGCTCGGCCCTTCGAATTCCTTGCGGTTTGGAATTCAAGTCATCCGAATAGGTCAAGGAGGTCAATAATAGTTGTCTCTCGTCTGATTAATTTCCCAACTCAGTCTACTCCAGTCCAAGTCCAATCTTCACTTGTATCTAAATCTAGAAATAATAAAATTAGATAAGTACAATTTATTTGACACATCATCGTTATCCGGATGTTAAAATTTACAATAAGGGAAACATCTGAATTTCCAAATATTAGAATATTAATTAATTATCAAGTACGTTCGATATGAAGGTCAAAGTGTCAAAGGTTCGATTTTAATAATTGAAATGTATTGTATTTTAACGGTTGGGTTCCCTCAGTATGGACCGTCTAGATAGAAGTAATTTTTTTGAAAAACTTTTATAGAGGCAAAAATTGTTCAAAATTGCTTGATTCGTGTATATCTGCAAAAAAATTTTTAGTCCACTGACCAGAAAACTTTAGACGGTCCATACTGAGGGAGAACCCAAACTATTTTAACGTTTAGTCAAACATTGTTGTTCTGAACAACCAAAATAATTTTAATAAACTTCAACTCAAATACAAATCTAATATTACATATTAATATACGTATTTTTTCTAATACATAATACATTTTAAGTAATATTTTTACATGCATTTCAATTAAATTGGGAATATAACTTTGGGTTAATTTGAATTACCTTCTGACCATTATTCATCATACAAATGATCCAACCATAACCACACAGTTTTAAGTCCTCGACAGGACAGAAATAATCATCGTCCAATTTAAAAACTCAAAAACACAGTAAAAAATAAATGATTAATATTTGCTAAAAATTCATAGGTGAATTGAGTAAAATTTGAATGATTTGACTTGGAATCGAAATCAGAATGTTTAAATTTGAATCCATTTCCCGCCACCGTCAACGCAATTTTTAACATCTGCTCACACAAGGAACACACAAGTCGAGGAAAGAGGCCACCAAAATTGGTCAATCAATCATGAATTCAAGAAGATTTCACGTGATGGGTGTTATAGGAGGTCTTGTTACTGGGTTGCTTCAAGAAAAAGTCATTTTTTTTCATTTTGAATGGGATGATAAGGTTGCTCCAGCAACTCGGCAAAAATTGAATCATTCAACCCTTCAACATATGACGGACGGGTCGAAATTTTAAATGGGAAATTAACATTGGGGAAAAATTGCCAAACCTTATGAGAATTCGTAGTGTATTTTCCCCAGCGTGAAAAATCTTGTTTACTTTTGAAGTAAACAAGTTACAAGACCTCCTATAACAACAAACAACTAACCACATGGAATCTTCTTGCATGAATTATTTATTTAATTTAATAATAACATCTTAACAATACAAACCACTAATAATAATAATAAGGAATGAAAAGACATGAATGAATCACACTGACCCTCCTTTGCTAACTGACACGCAGCGCAGTACCAATGAACATTCTAATTCTAACTTTTGATAAATCTATAGTTTATTCGTAAAATTTTACAAAATTTTTTAAATCATATTGAAAATTTAACAGGGGTGAATATGTGATTAAACACCACCATGACCATGTAATTATCAAAACAATTATTAACCATAATCTTGAACCCTTTGGCGGTGAATGGTGAGCAGTGAGCATATTCAAACATTAACATTTCCATTCATTC
This sequence comes from Protaphorura armata, assembly GCA_034700305.1. Taxonomy (NCBI): domain Eukaryota; kingdom Metazoa; phylum Arthropoda; class Collembola; order Poduromorpha; family Onychiuridae; genus Protaphorura; species Protaphorura armata. Next base: position 2,785 of record JAQIXO010002266.1, on the reverse strand, counting down.
TATCATTGATGTGCTCATAGTAGAGTGATAGATCTCTTTTCACCTCCAAAGAACATTGTCTGTCTGACTCTGAATGGAAATGATACTCTGCCATGGGATATGCCAATTGTACACCCATGATGAGATCATTCTGATTCGATTTCAGGATTGGACCAATCAAAGAAAAATGATTGAGGGTAAGACTCTGACCAGATCTGCTTGGGACTAAATCACACATGTGGTTTAATGTCCATTCACTACCATTCTCCATAGCCCCAGTCATTGTGAGGGATTCCAAGACGGGGAGTCGGATTGGATACGACTGAATCATGAAGAGTCGAAATTTAGATAAATTCACTTCCAGGAATTTCAAATGTTCCATGACATGTGGAAAACGTACAACACACAAAGTAGCCAGGTTGGGCAATATATCTTCAACCTTCAAATACAAAATAAAATCGTCATTAATTAGGGTAGCTAATAGTTCTGCATTGACTGTATTGTACAAGGTGGTCCGTAAGTATCCACCACACTTTGATTGACACACATATGGTATAATAAACACAACTTACCATTAACAATGGTTGAGAAATATTTCGATCCCCAAGGATGAGTTTGATAAGAGAATTGTGTTGAGCGAGGAGTAGTTTCTCAATCCAATTATGTACTCCCATTCCAGAAATATTATTCAATTCCAGGGTCGTAAGGTTTAGGTATGGAAAGTGGAACATATTTATATTTATGTGGTCACTCAATGAATGGAAATGGGCATTGCTGATTTTTAGTGAGGTCAATGATTGTATGACGTCTTTGTTGATGGAATTCATGGCAGAAGCATGGGTTGAAAGAACGGTGGACGGTTTGATACATAATGTGGTCAAATTAGGGGCCATGCCAAGGGCATAATTCAAGAGTATTTCAGAGTAAGACATTCCTTTGGGTTATCGAATTGTGATATTGGTCAAGTTGTGGAGCACAGGAAATTTTCCAATGTCAGTAGGCTTGGGTTTTGTACCCGGTCCAGGTAAATAATTTGAAAACCTGACGGAAAAGTACAAAGATTCCAAATTTGGTGCTGCGGATAAAGTAGACACCAAATCCTTCACAGATATGATTTCTTCACAATCAGTCACGTGATTCTCTGACGGTTTTGGAAATTCGTGACTACGAATTTTGAATTTAAGATGACGAATGGATTCTCCATGAGCTTCCAAGAATTGTTTCCATTTGAACACAACCCCGGCCAAGTAAAAATCACGGTCTATCACGGCGGAGTCAAAGAAAATTCTTGAAGCAGTGCCGCTCAGAGTGATAGACACATTTTCCAGTATTTCCTGAGCCCAGCGTCTGGCGTTAGACTTTGTGATTATCTGTGGAATCTCCGGTCCATACCGTAAAGGAATGTGGAGGGAAGGCCCAGATTTGTTGATTTTCCGTACAATTAAGTCGTTCCATTTATGACACACTAAACGATATTTAATGAGGTCATTGAGGTTGTGGCCCAAATGAGATATGATTTCTTTAACAACCTGGAAACAAAATAAAAAATTAATTCTATTCAATTCTGAAAGCTAACTTTTAAAATTTAAGGCTAAGCTCCTGGATTTTTTTTTAAATTCTTACGGTAGTTCTTAATAATGTTTCAGTTCAGACAATTACTTTATTTTACAAAATATTAACTTACAATGTCGTTGTTCAAAGCCTGAAGAGTGAATGGTGATGAGGATGGACTCACTTCCATTCCAGACATCTATTTACTTGACTCCTACAATTAAAATTGATTTTGTAACTTTGTACATTAATTACATAAAGGTTGTAATTTAGTTTAGATCTTTAGTTAAGAAAAATAAAGGTATTCCTCGGTAAAATTTATTCAGATTAATTTACCTAAAAATGTTGGTTGGCCGACCAATGCAATGCTTAATTATTTTTTTATTAGGTCACTGAACCATACAACACAATATTTAGTTCTTTATGTAAATATGTTTAATTCAGTACTGCTGATGAAATATTTTCTTCAATCTTCAATTTCAGTTTCGTTTCTTTTGATGAATTTCAATTTGATTTTGAATGATTCGGATCGGAATCAAAATGTGAATGTTTAAAATTGAATCCACTTCCCACCGTCAACTGTCGGCGCACTTTCTAGCATTAGAGCAGGCAGCAGCAGCACAGCAGGTACAGCAGGGTACAGTAGTTTATATAGGGAGGAAAAGTCCGCAAGGAAGGTCTAATTTTCACATAACATTTAAACATTAATAATTAAAAGTACATATTAATTAAGAATACCTAGGTAATAATAAAGTACCGCTATCGGAATGACGAGAGACAAGGATTTTGAAAAACTATACTACCTATTAATAAAGTATAATACAGAATGCTCGTAATTGTGAATCCGTGAATTGTTAATCTGTAAACCTCAATCTGATAACAAAAACGAATTCTCATTCTCATGCATCTTCAATTACGTGATTGTATTAAATTATTATTCACAATACTATTTGTTTTAAAAGTTTCTTAATCTTATATTTCAGACTAATAATATGTTTTTATCAATACACAATTGACAATTTGCAAGCTACTATATTACATATTTTGTATAACGGCATATTGTGCAATTGAATGCAAAAAATAATTTTGCTAAATTCAAACGAAGTTCTTTGCCCATCTAAAAAGGTCATCGTTTCCCAAGTTAAATCATTTTTACCGTCGTCTTGTTCACTGTGTAGGGCAGTGCCGTAGCGACGATTTTCCCGGCCCTGGCTACGATTAGAAATCCCGGCCCTTGATTATTTTTGGCAACTTA
>JAQIXO010002265.1:0-10298 GCA_034700305.1 Protaphorura armata | reverse complement strand
ACACCAGGGGTCAGACTCACGTAGGGTCCATCATCTGTGTAATACAGTGTCCAATCAAATTAGAATTAACTTTACGAGGACACCAATTTGAAATATTTTAATTTACCGAATGTAAGTGCAAGCGTTCCAGGTTGAATACATCTATCCAAAACAGCCCCGTCTTTACGAAATCCGTCTAGTCTTGTTGAACTGTATGTCCAATCGCATGTCTCACAATCCTTTCAAGAAATTAGTAATAAATCATATGTTTTTTCTAAAATGTTTTTGAAATTGTGGTTTCGAGATCAAAATATTATCCTTACCGATTTTGGCCATTCATGGATATCGTTAGAAGGTGCAGCATTAGAGGAATAAACTGCCACAACTACAATTAACAAACTAGCTAGGAGCTCTGACATCTTATTATTGTTCATTTAGTTCTTTTGAATGGAGATAAAGGAAGTCCGTAGCTAATGCACATAAACTGTCAACTAGTTAGCTGTGAATTACTTCGGTGTATCGAAATGAACTGCTACGTAGCTACATATTGAACATGTAGTTCCTGAATGGTATTTATATTGGATTATTATCATCATCCTCGTGTAATTTTATCGATCTGCTACTATATACGTCAGCTAAGTACAATGCACACGGTTAAGGTTGACAAGGTCGTTGAAAGTGTCGTCAACCTGCGTAAATGGATAAATGCAGCAAGTGCAAGTTTGTATTTCCGCCAGGCAAGGTTAGGAACTTAAGCTCAAAGTCAATTTTCCCAGGGAATGCGTCATTACAAAAATTATAATCACACTTTTCGTTTAATTATAATCGATTTCTAATAATTGTACGTCAATTACTGGAATTAATTTACAAAATTTATTTTTTTACAAACATCAGTTCAGTTCTGTATAACTTCAAATAACTGTACAGGGTGGTAAATAATTTGGTCAACCCCTGCGGTCCAGTCCATGTCCAAAATAAGTTATTGGTTTCCGAGAAACATAAATATACGATCATTGTTTTAAACTGACGATCTACAGTTCAATGGAGGAGAGGTTATCGAAATTCTTAGTCTATAATTTCGGGCTACAAATTCCGCAATATAATCAAGCTAAACGCATTCTCCACCAGCCACAGAGACCGAAGAGGGAAAGTTGTGAACCTCCATATATTATTTGATAGTACTGCATTTACACTCCGATTATAATATAGTGTTATGTAATGATTAGTAAACATGTGTAGTAGATATGGAGTTCTTTTGGTTGTACAATAAAACCGATAAGCTCAGCCAAGTAGACTACCTTGATTTTAGAATCTAAATAAAATTCTCAAAGTCATTGTTAAATTTGTTCTTCTCGAGGTTATCCTTGGCCTTGGACAAATTGAACTTCCACAGTGACTCACAATCTCCGAACATTATTCTCGTTAAACCTTGACCTTTGTGCATCTTCCGCCAAAGTTTACAAGTCAGATTAGGATTTCTATTCTCAACAATTACAGCCAGGTATTCTTCATTTTTCTCCAACTTATAAAAAATGTCACCCACAGACCACCCATAGTCAAAAATTTTGGCATTTTCAAAACCAATCTTCTCCGAAGTCTCGACTTCCTTCTTGTTCACGTACTCCCTCAATACACCTGTCACGAAAGCATCCTCCATAGGTAAAATATTTGATATTTGACCGCTGATTTGATAAATTCTTTTAACAGTCTCCACTGTAGTGATGTAAGTACTTAAACCACAATAGTCAGGATAAACATCACCAGCGAATTCATCATAACTAACTTCAAAGACTTTGAAACTTCCATTATGTTGACCAGCTCGGATAGGTTTATTTAGTGTTATTGGGTGACAGTAGTAGTAATACTTCGATGCACCACCGCCAAGCATTTCTGGGTGATCCAATCTCTTTTGCAAGTAATTAATTACAAAAAAAATATTGACTAACGTATCATCATCTGCCTTCAAATAAAACGCTGACGGAGGGCAGTAGGTTGATGCGTATCGATATCCCATAACATGTTTATGAGACAAGTGATGGTAAGTGTCTGGAATTGTACCCATTAGAATGTCATCATAACCCCGGATTTCCAGTTCAAGTAGCTTAGCACTTTCGGCATCTTCTTGGAAGTCAAAATCTAGACCCAGTAGAAATACTACGGAAATCTCCCAATTCTCATATCTTTGCACGGATCCATATGTTTCTCGAACGGTTTGTCTAGATAAAAAATTCGTTCGGGCGGAGTGAACAAATACAATAATTCTCTTAGTAGGCGTTTCTTCAATAGATTTTTGAGTGCAAATATTTTTCGGAACAACTAGGAACTCAAAGTCATTGATGTCCAACAGTTTTCTTGATTCTTGATCACTCCATGAGAAAAAATTCCAGATAGCCGCAAATGCTAATATTGCAATAAGGAGGAAGCGGAGTCCAAGCTGTATTTAAAAAATGAATGAAGTAGATTGGCAGCGTATTACGTGTATTAAGTGTACTCAAGTACTTAAGTGCGTTCCCCGCGTGTGGATTTGTATAAATTGATTTGTTATATAAAACCTAAAAGTAGAACTTACTTACAAGTCTGATCTTTTTGTCTCCAACACGTAATACTATTCGAGGGAAAAACATATTGAACAACTCGATCTAATTTGTCTGTTGATACATTCGAGCAGTTGATTTTTCAGTTTTTACGAGCAGAACAAATGCATACAAAGAAAGGAGCAATTCACACAGGAGCACAGATATGGAAAAGGATCCAATCGTACAAACTAAAATTTTAACTGGCAAGGAATATGCACTGTTGCAAAGATTTGTAGTGATAATGCTCATGATAGTTTCGAATACAAGTACATCCAGTGTGTTTTGTACTTTCATAGAGCAATGCGGAAGTAATAATTTAAAATTATATGGTTTGGATGAGTGCCAAGTGCCAACTCCTCCGAGTACTGCAATGGAGACCGAATAAAATAATTTCTGGAAGACAAATACTAGATAATATGAAGAGTGTGATTAGGATATTACGTATCAAGGATTCTGGCTTCGAATGAACTTTTGTATCAAGCCTAAACTATCATAGCACAAAAACTAATTCATTTAATTTGAGATTCAAAATTATTAAGCCCACAATTCTCTCAGACCGACAATCCATCGTATGGTTATACTTTAGAGAGTTTTCCCCGTCGTGATTTATTCTACCACTGTGGTACTTTCGTTACTCTGCGCGCTGGATGGAAAGCAATGCAATGGAAACTAATTAATTAAGAAACATTTCGACCAGTTCTCCAAATAAAGAGAACGCAGCGCATATTATATACGAGATGGTTCAAAGGTCATTTTGCTTTCTTCCATGCGGATAGGCGGTACGTAGTAATTTGTAGGGTATCATGTAACTATTCAAATAAGCGCAAAACACAATTCAATTGGTAAGTGATCTGAAAGAGAGAGAGAGAGAGAAAAAAAACTTTATTCACTGCTCATCAACATGAGTTGTCAAAAATGACACAGTAAGATTCAGTGTGAGGTATTCAGAAAAACGGAAAATTCGTCAGCAAGACCACTAACAGGTACCGGTATGTACCGGTATGCCAGTACTCCTGCACAATCGTATTTTCAAACAGCCGATATAAGTTTGCTAATGGGCATTTAAACAGACACGCCGAGCTTACAATGTAAGACAGGAAATCATCATGTCAAATTCAAATACACGGGATGTTCCCATAAAGCCAAACTGAACTTGACACCTTGTCCAAAGTCTACTAAATCGGCTGTTAATTTTTATTTGACGGATGGCATTGACTTTACCACCCGAAGGACAAAACAAGTTTGATGAAATCCCATATGACCTAAACTTGAATTAATCGAATATATATTTTCTTTTCCGTTCTGCAGGGGATATTATAGTTGGGCATACTGCAGTCAGTGAGTTGATTACAATGTTGGTTAGGAAATCAAGCATTCGTTAAATTATAAAAATGACTAATTGTGACAATTACAATGCCAGTTCAAGGATTTACAAAATACCAAATAAACTAATTTTATCCTCTAGTTATGTCCACATTCTACCATCGTTTCATATGTATCTGTCTCGCAAGGCGCAACTGGTATATAAATTCGTTCATTTTGGTTTGAAAAAATTACTTTTAACTAAAATAATATGCCAAACAAGACTTCAGCTATGCTATCTGAATATTTAAAATTCATTTCGGATCACTCGGATCCGAACAACGGTTTTTGAGTTCTTATAGCTGCTTGTTGGGTGAAATTGGTGGAAGAATTCATCAGATTATTCCTAAGTACAAAAATAAACGTTTTGGTCAGTCGAATTGACTGCTGTCTCAAATCTGAAGACAAATGAGGTCAATCGGCTCGACTAAAATAATTGGCACACCTCATTGCAAATTCACTTGCTTGTTTCACTTGGGTTTGAGAAAGTAGGAAGTATTATTTTATGTTGCTTGGAATTATTATTTAGAGTTGAATGCGAAACTCTTGGGTTTATGCCAAGCCGAAACACCCGGCCGTAATAACAAATGAGTATTTGTCTTTGTCATAGCCATACACCAAAGACCACTTCAGTCGAGGCCTCGGCCGAATTCTTCTCTGTAGATATTTCGCTACGAATTCAATTGCAATTGCTGCCGAACGTTTAGTTGGGAGAACAATTTCTTAATTTGCAAAATATCAATTATTGCGGAACGACAAGTCAGATTTCAGCGTTAACAGTTGCCAGAAGACTACTACTAAACGAGGTTTACCAGGTTCCAGAGATTTCAGCATTTTTTCTGCACAGTGTGACATAGTACAGGGTCTGCTCCACTGACCTAATTTTAGATTGCACTGATTATAACACGAAAATAAAATGGGGAAGATTGATATCCGTCCACGATTTACGAAGAGAGTATTGCTGGTAAGTTCATATTACCTGTTATGTATCTACTATATGAGAGGTAACAAGATGCGACAGGATTTTCTCAATGTTAATTATTGAACAGGTGATTCTTGTGATAGTCATCGGCTCTGTGGGATACTATTTTACTTGGAATGTAAAATCAAATTCCACCGGAGCAGTCCAGAAAATCCAAGACACAGGAAGAACTTTATTAAATAATACAAAATTTGAATTTGTCTACAATCCAAAGGAAATCTGCTCACCGTTGAATTACCTTCGTGAGAAAAAAACCTTAATTTCGTTTGTGCATTCAACTCGGGCTAACTTTCGAGCCCGTCAGTTAATAAGGGCGACATGGGGTTCCGTTTATCTCTACGAAAATTGGCATCTCCCAGTCGTATTCCTCATGGGTTCTGCACCACCGAATGAACAATCACCGATTCCTGAAATGATTCAAAAGGAATTTGAAGAGCATCGAGACATAGTTGTCGGAAATTTTGTCGAGTCAGCCCAAAACGCCACTATCCTGCATTTAATGGGATACAAATTCGTGAGCTTTCAATATGATGTAGAATATCAGGAGTATCTATCTATGAGTCATAAATATCGCTATTTTTATATTTCAGGTGACAGAATATTGCCAAAGAGCCGACTATTACATGAAGGCAATATAATTTATTTATCTGCAGTATTTTCATTATGAATGAATTAATGTTAATACGAGTAATTATTTTGTCAACATTTTTCATATACAGGCCGATCAAGATACCCTAATTGATGTGTTTCATATTGTGGACTTGATTTCTGTTCCTACCAAAAATGCGGACACCAGTTGGACTTTGCATTGTACTTCAATGGGAGGATCCGCACCAGAGCGTTCCGGTGTTTACAAAGTAACGAGAGAACAATTTGCCCCTGACGTATTCCCAGACTTTTGTGGCTACAGTATTTATGTCACACAAATTCAGACCATAAAAGAAATATTAGCAATCCATGATAAGGTCAACCCGTTTCCCGTGGATAATGCCTTTGTCACAGGTAAATTTATTTTGAAAAGAAATCTTCCTCAATCCACTAAAAGTAAATTATTAAATAGGTTATAAAAATAATTCTTGTATATTCTGTACTGTACAGGTGTTTTGCGGGATTATGTTAGTAAGAACAAGGAGACGTCGATCTACAAGAAAATCATCAGTATAGAGTCAAAACTCGTTGGGAGTGCAGATGATAAAACAGAGGTTAAGGTAGATAGCTCGAAACAAATGTTGGGTTATATTGTTGAAGCGAAAAGGTCAAATGTGACGTGTCAATTATGGAAACGTTTGTTACAATTGTACCAATTACAAAGGATCTATGTTTCTACCTGTAATGCAATGTATTAATCTCAAATAAATAATAAATGCTCTAACAAGTACGATGATAGATAATATATGTATTACTATTTATTTTATTTTTTCCCCATGTCAGTATAGTATGTCAGTCGAATGCTAATTTTTGTTTCCCATGACAACTAGAAAGTTAAACTTGTTTGTTTGGTCTCGGGTGAAAATTTTCTAAGATTTTCTACTACCTTCATTTCTTCCGTCGAAATCCTCAGAGAGCGTTTTTGACAGTCAGATAGAACTTGTTGTTGAAATCATGAGGTCAAGAAAGTGAGTGAGAGAGTAGACACTGCGGTAAAAGTAGGAGTTCGGAAAAGTTCAGCGAATAAAGGTGAGGAAATTTGTTTTCTACTCGTTCAAAGAATTTTGAGATCAATTTTTATTTTATTGAATGTAATACTTGAATTTTTTAATTTATTTCAGAGAGAAAATGGAGAAAAAATTATTTGATGATAAGAAGTCTGCGTGTTCTGAGGAAGATGCGTTTTTGAATGATGAAATTTTTTGTAACAATCAGTTGGAGGATGAAGATGAGAAAGAGACGTCGACAAAGTCCGTTCAGTTTTTTGTAATGCGAAGGAATGATGGAACAGTGAGTAGTGGCTCGGAAGCAGAGCCAAATCAAGAGAATATTTTTTCAGAAGAAAGCTACGAAAATGAAGTTGAAGAATTGAATGAAGATCGTGGCTTGGAACCCGGGACTGTCCCACCCAGTCCCGTGAGAATTAATTCAGACAAATGGAAAGTGGATCGCACGGACTACGATGCAGACGATGAGGATGATGGAGATCCAGTGAGGAGAGTGAGGACTTTGTGGGAGTTCAGTGATCTTGGTGTCGAAAACCGGAGGCTGTTTCTTCGTCATCGGTTGGACAATATTGAACCAACAGATCCTGAGGCAAATCTGGTGTCAGATTCTCAGCTAGCAGCGCCAAATGAAGACTTGTTAGTCCAGGAACCTCCAGTTCAACAGGTTCCTCCGATTGAAAAAGTCCTGAGTTCTGAAACTCGAAACAACCGCAGGAGTTTTCTTCGTCATCGGATGGACAACAATGAACCAACAGATGCTGAGGCAAATCCGGCTCCAGATTATGAGCCACAAGAAACAACTGATGACAAATAAGCCCAGAAACGTCAAGAGGTTCAGGACCTTAGGATTGAAAATGTCCCGAGTTCTTCAACTCAAAACATTCGACCAGAAACTCCTCCGACTTGGTGGAAATGGGGAAAGAAAAAGTTAAGTTCCTCGAAAATTCCAGAGTTGGTCACAATTGCAGAAAAATATACAACGACGGTAGATGTTCCGGAATGTCCGACCAGAACAGCGACCCCTCCGCCTTGGTGGAATTTGTATGGATTGTTGAGATAATAAAAGTATTTAACAAAAGTACATCCATCACCATTGCCCCTACCTGCAACTGACAATGAGATCAACCGTAGAATTCCTCCTGTGAAATTGAAAATCCGACCGCAGTCTTTGTGTCAATGGTAGAAGATGTCGAAGGAAACTTTGAGGTCAAACGAGCCACAGGTATTCGACGGAAGGCGAAGAATACCAAAGTTCCACGACTTATTGGTGGACAGTTCGAGGATCCACAGAATATTCCAAGACCGCCTTCTAGGAAGCATGGAACATCTGATGCGAAGAGAAATGGTTTAAAACGTCGAACATCTGTGGGAACCGACATCCCGGATGGGATGAACGACGAAGTGAGGGAAATTAAACGACCTCCTCGGAAGTAAGGATCTTCTCATGTGAAGAAAACTGGCTCAAAACACCGAACACCGACATTCCGGATCCGGTCGATGACGATGTGAGGGTAACTACGCTACCACCGTCACGGAAACATGCATTTTCTGATTTGAGCAAAACCAGGTTAAAACTCGGTGCATCTGTGGTAAATAAGAACACACGGGATCCAGGAGATGACGCGATTATTCTAAGACCACCGTCACGGAAACACGGATTTGTCAATGTCTCAAAAGTCAAGAAAATTCAAGGGTCTCTGGTAACAGACAGCAAGGATCTAATCGATGATGTTAGAAAAATTCCAAGACCGCCGTCACGGAAACATGGATTTTCTGACATCTCAAAAAGTAGTTTCTCACCAGAGTTAACAAAAAGACAACAATCGCAACCCTTGGTACCGGATGAAAATGGAATGTGCAGGAAAATCCGAGTCCAGCACGCCTAAGCCACAAAGGTAAGAATATACATTCAAAACCTGATACTCTTATTAAAGTTAATGTACAATAGTAACAATTTAATTATGAAAACCAGGAAAGTGTGCAGGACTGGAGATCCAGAAGGACGGCCGTGGAAGGCTGGAAGAATTCCACACTTTGACCTCCTGACTGTCTGCTCTCCTGCAACATTTGACAGGCTAACGTTCATCCGTGAGGACTTTAAATTAACACCATCTCAGGAAAAAATCACGGACATGACCGAATTCGTCGCGGCCAAGACGGAATACCTTCGGATCAAAGCAGGTGGCAAACCCAAGGTTGTGGAAACATTGCGTGTTTCAAAACTAAAGGCAAAAGAAAGTCATGAAGACCCGGATCTCTTTGGTGAGGACGCTTGGCCACTGGCCACTGGAGGTGAACATGTCCCTCCAGCGGTGTCACTTTCCCTCAAGGGAAATAAGAGTTCGGACAGTTTCTTGGAGTGAGTGGTACCCGTTCTTGAAGAGGACTTTGATGTTGCCATCTTGGAACTCGCTCCGCCACTGTCAAAGTGGAAAAGATTTAAAAATGCTTTTAAGTGTGGAAGGAATCGTTCACGAGATGAACCCAATGAACCACCCAAACCGGAACCAATACCCAGTGAGACTTCGTCTTCCTGGTTTGGATAATTAAAAATATTTACATGTGATTTTTGATTTCATTCACTACAAGTTATTAATTTATCCAAAATAATTTGAATAGGAGGGTGAGACGAAGAGTTCGTAAAAGATGGAGGAGACTCATACGAAATAGAAATGGGGATAGAGAAGAGGAAATGGGTCAAACAGAATCAATGCGTTCGGCAGGGGATTCTCGAATTTGCATTAATCCCATGTCCATCCCTGAAAATCAAAGGGTTCAGGTTCGAAACCCCAAGAAAGCCCATCACACAAATGCGTGACATCACACAATCACAAATGCGAAGATAAAACTTCGAGAAAAAGAAACTCACAGGGAGAGAAACCTGATGGCGACATTGACAATTCGAGGCCTAGACGTCATCGAAAATCCAGAAAAACTTCCGGGACGAAATTGAAGTAAGTTCCAGCAATTCTACGTTTATGTAAATCTAGTATCGCTTCCAATTATTAACTTCATGTTCTTCCATTTGATTTGAAACTAGGTCTAAGGGACAGTCGCCATCATTCGACAGACAGGATGACGAACCCGAAAATTCTAATTCGAGGCACAGACGTCATCGGAAATCCCGAAAAACAACCGGAGAGACGTAAGTTCATAAAATTTCACGTTTTTATTTTCAATCATAACTCAAATCATTTCTTATCTAATACTTTTTATTTGAAAATAGGTCTGAAAAACCGTCGACGTCAACTAACACGAAGGATGAAGAACCCGTAAATCCTAATTTAATACCCAGACGTCATCGGTCAAGCCGGAGTCACCGACGGCGCGACTGAATAATTTTTATTCGTGGAGTCTGAGGGCTCAATTTTCTGTATTCTGTTTTTTAATGCATGGTCTAGTCTTGCCTGCATTTTTTATTTGAAAATAAAATGAGTTCACGATGAAGTTTTATTTACTCGTCTCTAGCTCTGATGTTATTTTTGCATGTGTTTCGACAAATTAGAGAAAAGGCTAATTATTCATTGAAAGAAACATCCACGGGACTGGAAGGTAATATTTCCAATTAGTCTAGACGGTTATTCAGCTACACACTTGAACAAGCCCTAAGTAATCCGTCCCGTGTCCAGAAACCAACGTCGTTAGCGATACACTTGCTTAAAACAGTTTAATTTTGAAAAGTTTGACTGAATAGAAAAACCAGCACTTCTCTTGTTCTATCTAAACGCTAGAGAATCCACTGGC
>JAQIXO010002264.1:0-10301 GCA_034700305.1 Protaphorura armata | reverse complement strand
TGGAAGAGACTAAAATTGGAAGCGGTTCCCCGGCTGTGGGAATGATTGTCCTAAATACTCCACCAAAATCTACTACAACAGTAAGTGCAATTCTGTGTTTGACATTCTAGACAAAATTACATATTTTTTTTTAATTACATAGCGAACAATTAACCAACCCAGGAACCGTTCCCGTTGTCACTGCTCACTGAGTGACTTCCAACATTATGTAAATTATTCAGTATAAAACGTAAAATTGTTACAAAATTGCGACTGGCTAGGCTAAAATTGAAAATTATGAAACTTTTAAATTAATGACATTTAATACAAACATTTAACTAAAGTCACGTATTAAAAAAACACGAATAAAATTGTTAGGAGTAGGGCATACGAAGTTGATCGAATTCTGTTTTAGTGATTATTGTCCACCACGTGGAAGTAATTTAATTTTGATTAAATTTGATCTCACGGTTAATTATGACTTAATTATAGAAGTTAGAACGAACAATAGATTGGTCTTCGCCTTCACACATCCTGTGTGGTGGTGTAGAACTAAACTTCAGACATTTCAAAATTTTATTTAGTGTTACGGACGCTGGACACGGTAAAAATTACGTGAGCAGTCGAATTTTCTTTTATTATTCAATTTTTAAGAGATATATTAAGAGAGGCATATGAAATTGACAGAAAATATTGACTCATATGTATATCATGTATAAATACCTAATTTTCTCCAATTGAGTTCTTCCGAATCTTATCATTTGGGATATTTTCAGGTTCAATGAGAATTATTTCATTGTTTTTTTTAATCTGTCCATTCAGGTTGCCTCAATTGGTGGAACGATGAGCGATGAATGGTTTGATCGACCAGACCACCCTCTCATGAATAATTTGGTGAGATATTCTTATATTAACAATGGTCGTGTCATTTATATAGATTCTCAACGAAATTTTAAAATATTTGAGGTTTTTTTGGAAAAGTTTTTGAGGATTATATTTGTGTGCAAAATGTAGAATATTTTGCAGATCCTATATATTGACTCACAAAACCTTTGATGTTTGATCTATAATATATGACTATGATCATAAAAAATTAATTTTTATTGATCTAACACAGGTTCTGGACAAAATTTTTGAACAGTTGGGAAGAAATGCGTTGAAGGAGTGCCGATTAGTCTGTAAGACATGGAATGTGTCCACGATTCCCTTCACTCGTAAAAGATTTACGGTTACTATCTATGCGAATCCAAATCGGAAAGAGAAATTGCACACGATTGAGAATTTTGTTGAAGTTTTTCGTTTAAATGCGCTGGGGATTCCCTTTGCAAGATATAAACTCGGGTCTTTTTGCACAAGAGATGGAGTTGGTCAAGAATTTCTTCAACTCTGTGGGAAAACGACGAAGGACATAAAGTTTTCGAAAGATATTTTTAGAGTTGAAGACGTGTCCGCGTTACTCAGGTCTACCCAGAAATTAGAAACCTTGCAGAGTCCTAAGCACCTTCACTCAAGATCTGGGAATGTTGTCAAATTGTTTCCAGAAGATTCAAACCCAAGATTAATATTTTTGAAGGATCTTACAGTCTTTTTCGACAATCCTAAGGAACGAAATGAATTTTGCCCAACATTTCTGGAGGAGCTCATCATGTCTGCCGAAAACATTTCTTGTGTTAACCTATGGGATTCCTATCCAGACAGTGGAGAAGAAGATTATATTTCTACTAGTTTTGAAGTGTTGAGTCTCATCGAAAAGCTTGGAAGAGAGTCATCCGTCCAAGAAATACTAATTTCACATAAGAAGAAAAACGACGCGGACTACATTGAGTTACTACGTAAAATGTGTGGTAAGGGGAATGGCTTGAAGCTGAAGAAACTTGACTATAAAACTCGCTCGTCTAAATCTCACCATGGGAGTCAACCAATTTTGCAAGTGGTTTCACTTTTCAAAGACACCCTAGAATCTCTCGAAATAAACTGTAAACATTCTATTAGTTTTATTGAATTCCCAGAGATGCCACGTCTGACTTGCCTGAAAATGGATTTATACAAAGACGTTAATTTTAGATGTGTCAATTTGAGGAAAAAATTTCCAGTCTTGAAAAGTTTACATCTACTTCATTTTGGGGAAGGTCAATTTGATGAATTATTTCCGGAGTCAGATCCCTGTCCAACCATAACAACTTTACAATTACACGGGCGTTCATTGAGTATCAATGGATTCAGGAAGATGTTGACGGTCTTTCCAAATTTGATTGATTTCAAAATGAGCATTAGAGAAATTGGTGAAGAGATTCTCACAGAAATCTGGACTGAAATGACACAACTGGAAGTTTTAACAATTTCCGGTACTATTCAAACGGAGAATTCCATGGATTGTGTCTTCACAGGAATTTCAGACCACGTATTCTGTGAAATTGTGGATGTCGTTAAGAGTCTGGGTAAAATGAGCGATGTGGAAAGACAAGAATGGATTTTGAATCTCAGGAATCCACTTTCTCTACGCCCATCCATTGGGAATTTAACAAGTAATCAATTATTGTTTGATAAAACAGGATTTATGGTAAAGTTTGACCTTTATATTTAACATTTATTCTGTTTATATTTCGGCGGTAATCAGAGTTAAAATCATTCGGGTCATTCGGTCTGACTAGTAATGGAACAGGGAAGTATTTGACTGACGTCACCGGATACTTGGGTTTCTACTCCATGAAAAGTCTCAAGTCCTTATATGTGAACAAGTGTGAGGTTAGTCATTAGACTCAAATATTACTTCTCCACAGATTTGTTACGAGTTAAAGTATACTCCACAAAGGGCAAAGAAGGGCTCCCAGTAATTAGGAATTTGCTAGTTTTTGAACAATATGTTGAATTAGCCTGACCTTCTGAACAACTATCCAAAGATTAGCAAATTCTGACTGGGAGCACTTTGCTCTGCCCTTTGAGTATTTTTTGAGGGATGAGTTTTAATTGTTACTTTCTTTTAATGTAAAACAGTTGACGAATGCTTGTTCTGAAATACTGGTCAAGGATATGGGACTTGGATATTGGAATTTTGAATCGTCAGAAGGAGTGGAGATCTCGTCTGGGTCTATTGAATAGAATCTTGGGTTTTGCTATACAGACATTTAGAAAAATACATTTTGAAATTCTGATTCATATTTGTTTCATAATTTAAGTTGAACATAGAATATTACAAAACATTCTTAAACATTATTTTTGCAAAAATCGGCCTCTGTACGTGTGCGTATGATTTACTGAAAATCATTTCTTTCTAAAAATAAGTTGAGAAAGTTTTGGTTCCTTTCCTTCCTGACTTAAAATGTAGTAAAACAGTATAGTAAGTAACAGGGAGATTTTTCCTGAAATACACTTGAACAAAAAACAGGGTTAAAAATGAATAGTGCATGTTAAGCCCTATAGTGTGCATAATGATTATTTTATGCTGTGCTAAATACATGTGGGTTGCGTTGAGCTGAGTATGGTTCTTTAGCATTGTAAATTCCAAATTATGTATGCAGTTATAAAATCATAATTGCCTTCAAACTCATTTTAAACCCAAAAAAACACTAACACGAAGACACAAGAAATAAAACATACAATTTTGTGCTTGACAATATTATTGCAGAAATAGTGCGTTGAATGTCTAATGCATAATGTAATTAATGAAGTAAATACTTGTGACAACAATATAATTATGCTTCAATTTGAATAGCTTGGAAGACTAGCACAAACAGCAGAACAAAGTGAATTTATTCTTAACCGCATACATGCCAATAGGTAGAAGTGGTGGTCATAATTATTGTGTACGGTACTTTATAAAGTATTGGAGTTTCTATTTTTTTTAACTTTACTTGGAATGGGAATTATTAAATTGACTACTTATTGCACAATTAATTCAGTCCAGAGAGTCCATACACAAATTCCAACAAAAATTATTCGGGCAATAAATAATACAATTTATTTTATGTCACCAAAATATTTAAAAAGAAAATATGATGGATCGGCAGGGCTCGATTTTATATGTGCTGTAACCCTTGACCTCCTGCATGAAGTACGTTTATGAAGCCTTATGAAGGAACGAAGGAACCACACCGAAAATCCACACCTTTTCGGCCTTTAATATACATGTGAGTAAGCTGGGCCATCCTCATTAAACCCTTCGGTGACCTTTAGATACTTTAGAACTGCACTGTGCATGAAGCCCTCTTTTCAAATGTCAATACGGAAAAGGAGGGTTTCCACTCATTCTGACGGAATAATGTCTCTATTTTGAAAATTCTTGAAAGACCAGGACTCAAGTTTCAGTTCCTTAGTCAATATTTTACAACAAGTCTTTGTAAACTGTAAACAAAAACAAAATAATTAATGAGGTCACATATGGAAAAACGACTGAGAAGCAATTAATAAGAATACAATCGAATACATAATCTTCAAGACCAACCAGGCAATTAGAAATGTTTAGGTGTTTGAGACGTTTCATGGAGTAAAATCCCAAGTATCCGGTCAAGTCAGTCCAACCTTTCGCTTTTTTTGCCGGTCCGTACCAATATTCTTTTCCAGACAATTCCAACGTTAAAGATCTCAAATCTGATTTTAAAGAACAAAATAAAATATGATTTTATTTTGTCCACAGCTTAAAATGATTTGTATTATATTGGTGCATCGTCTCATTTCATCTCAAATTAATTACCTGTTAAATTCACAATGGATGGGAATTGAGAATATTGATTCCTGAGCTTCAAAATCATATCTCGTCTTTCCTGTTCTGACGTCATTCCCTCCATGCGATTAATTACGTCTCGAATTTTTTCGAGTACGTGGCCTTCGTTCCCAGTCCCAGTCAAATAATTGTCCAAACCATTCATTGAATTTATGGTACCAGAAATCGACAAATATTTCAATTGAGTCATTTCTGACCAGATTTCTCTGAGGATCAATTCCCCATCCTGTTCGAATTTTACACTTAATGTGGTCAAGTTAGGAAAAACGGACACAAGTTGCATAAATCCATGGATTCTGAAGGAAATCTTATGTAGTTCTACAGAATTTATGATTGGACATGGCTCAGACTCTGGAAAGAATTCATTGAATTTTTGAGAAGATAGCTGATCCAATTCCAGTTCCTCCAGGACTGGAAAAATATAATTCAAATTGACAAATCGAGAATTGAATTCCGGGGCCAATGACACGTAGAGTTTTGTAAGGCGTGACATCTTGGGGAGGTGGGAAAAATTATTACAATATTTTCCATTTATTTTGAGGTATTCAAGGGAGTCTTTCAAAAGTGAAATTATTTGGAACAATTTTTGACACTCTTGTGAATTCCGAACGTCACATTCAAATTTTTTCAATTTCAATCCCTTTGGTTTCCGTATCATTTTGTATAGTAACTCAAAGTACCCAGTAAACATTTTTGACTGAAATTCTTGGACCCTTACAATGTCATGACGATATAGCTGGGTGAAACGGTTACCTACTATTAGTACGATGTCGGCGCATGCTGTAATATTTATGTAATCATCGTGATACAATTATGATAATATCAAACTAATGTCTGGAAACTTACATCAATATGAGGTCTGGTCGTATATGTAAGCATGACATGATATTGATGTAGTAAACTCGACCACGAGGGAATAACAACAGCTGTTACAGAATAGTATGTGTGAGTACTGGAATTACTTTTATTTAAGACATTTCCATCACAGAATATATTTACAAATGACATTTGAATACTCGCATTCATAACAGAGGTATACATACTAGGAACTTTCTGATGGGTCGGGTGGCAATAATACACATTTTCTTATCAAATCTTTCAAATCGCAATAGAATAAGTTACCGAATAACCGATTTACGTGATAAATGCCTAACCTAGAACTTTCCCAGTAAACATTTTTGACTCTCGGATCATCTAAATGACGTAGAATTTGTGTAATATCACCGATATGATTTACTATTTACGCCAACCATACATCCGGAGAGATTGATAGGAACGATATAATCACAAACACATTTTAATGACACATATATTTATGTCATTACCATTCCTGTCGTGAGACATATATTGTTATGATATCTATACGACATCATATATTAAGCGTACGACTCATAGCATGAGCTTGTGTGGAGTCTCATGTCATCATGACGTTTTCCTTCCAACCCAAATTCTACTACAGCATTATAAGACGTCACTTCGACGTCATAATGACGACGACGACTAAATTCCCTCCAATTTTAACAAA
This sequence comes from Protaphorura armata, assembly GCA_034700305.1. NCBI lineage: Eukaryota > Metazoa > Arthropoda > Collembola > Poduromorpha > Onychiuridae > Protaphorura > Protaphorura armata. The sequence continues at coordinate 4,077 of JAQIXO010002264.1, read as the reverse complement.
GAATACGTTGGATCTCAGTTCAGTTGGAGCGGACTAGCAGTTCACAATGTCTAAGTTCGTGGTTGTCGACTTTTTTTTAAAGAAAAGACTCGATTTTGTTCCGCTATCTTGGATTACTGGAAAAAATTGTGCATGGCCGGTTCCAGCTAAAAAAGCCTTGAAATCACAAATCCGACTGAAGGAAGATCCGACATCGGTACCTGGAGAAAACTGGTTTTGGAGTCCGGTTAAGATAAAATAATACGGCTTTTTGGTAAGTTTTCTTATTTTATTACTATTTGACCAAGCCAGGTCAATTTTGGAAATAATTACTAGCAATCTTGGTTTTTGTTGTTTAAATAGACACGTTGGAAAAAGCAAGAGACTAGGCGAAACGTAAGGAGAATAACCCGAATTCAAATATGGAGAGTATTGATCCGAATACCCCTGTCGCAGTAACGAGAAAGCGGAAGCCGGTCAAGAAATACTCGCTCGACGAATTTAGGAAGTCCAGGAGGACTCATTCATCATCTTCAGAATTGGATGAACTTAGCAGCTCAGATGAAGATACAGAATTACCAACATCCAAATTCAACGAATCATTGATCTCTCAAGAGTCATTACATAATCAAGAATCAGCAGATTTGACAACTGACTTGACATTTCCACCATCTTCAAGTGGGGAAGTCCCAAGAGCCGACAGAAAGGAGGGTAATTTATCTTTACATATTATTCACTAATTCAAACAGTAAATTAAAATGAATACCCAAAATAAATTCATCGTAGAACAAGTTAATCAAATTAACTTGTCTCTTTAGTTTTATCGACAATTTTGGTATTAATTCAATAATTACAATTCATATCATAAATGAAACAAAAGATACAGACGTTTTCTGGAACGATTATTTTGTTTAGGATCAGAATGGTGAAAATTCTTTTATGACTAGAGGTGAAATATTGGTAATAATATGTGAAATTGTAACGGCAGAGCAACACGTTAAGTTGAAATGTAAAGCGTTTACCAAAATGACTGATTTGCCAAGCTATCCATGTAAATAGTCTCTATTTCTGTATGAAATTTTTAATTCTTGAATGAAAGATTCTCTTCCAAGTTTTTCAATGATATTCAACACCTCCAAACTAGAACTCACTGTCTCTCTCGTCCCTTCGGATGAATTGAAATCAGTCAGATGAAGACTTGAAATATTTTCCGCAGCCGTGATGAGTTCCTTCAGATATTTTGGACACAATGTATTTCGTTCAACTTTTACAGAGTCGTAGTCTGAGACAGTCAATTTTTTCAAAGACGACAGTTTAGGTTTTGTACCCTGAGGGAATAAATTGATAACACTTACACTACGACATCTAACGACGCTAGGTGTTTCAAATACTTCCAATTTCGGTGATAATTTAAGGAATTCTGACAAGTCTTCAACTGTAAAATTCTCTCTACCAATACACCGTATAGATTTAATCGTATCTCCACAAAGTTTAAGGAACCCTTGAACCATTTCCTGTGTTATAGGAAAAGACCCCAATCGAAATCTTGCGCATGGAATCCCGAGGGTATTTGAACGAAAAATTCTTACAAAATCCTCCATCCAAAAGATTTTGGCTTCAAAGACATTTCTAGTGATCGGAATCGTGTGTACACTCCATGTCCTGCAGACTAATCTACATTTCTTCAAATCCTTTCTTCTCAGGTGTTTGAAAATAATGTTTAAAATCTGTAGGACAATTCATTAAATTATATTAGTACCTAGTTATTCTAATCAGTTTAACTTATGTAAACATAATTACATATTTTATAATAAAATACTTACCACATTGTTCAATAGAGTGTGGTTCTCTCGCTCCAACAAATCATGGACCAACTCACTCATCACTCCAACAGGACGGGAAACCAGAGATAAACAATAAAAATAAAAACGTAATAATCGTAATAAAAATGTGTTTGGAATAAAATTCAACGAATGAATTTCCCGTAGAAATGTTTGAGGAATTTTGTTCAGAGTCTCTACGCTGCACTGCACTGCACTCTGTAGTATAGATTAGAATATAAGGGACAAATAATTTTTAACCTTTGCTGTATGCTATATTAAACTTGACAAGGAAAAGGAAAAAGGATTTCCTAATAATAACCCCTGAAAGCTTTCTAAAATTAAAATTATGTCAATTCCTTGTTAAACCTATTTCACTGTGTATATTGCAGGGACGTGTGAAAAGCAAAGGCATTATTGGTGTGTTTCCACCTTTCCACACGTACAACCCAAATTCTGTTTCTCTCTTAAACCGAGAATGTAGATACGGATGAATTTTTTAAAACATACTTTTGACAAGCAGTATGAGAGACACACTCAGAATTACATGCAAATGTAAACGCATAAATAATATTTTGGTAACTTCTCATAATCTATATTATGCGTCGTATAAACAAAGTATGATATGTAAAAGTTGTGAACTTTTTTCAGTCTGTGTGAACGTAAAATATAAAGTAATTGAATATAATATTATTTATAAGCAAATATTAAATTAATTAAAATTGTATATAGAGATTTAGGAATATTTGTATTTAACACCACAGACAACAGATGATGGAATGGAAGGGACAGAGAAAGGAAGTGAGAATGGAAGGGACAGAGCAAGGATTTTTCACTAGTTGGGTGTGTTATTAGGATTGCTCTTAAATCCGAACAGGGTCAAAATTTCACTTTGACTTAACCGGTAACGTTGCTGCGGCAATACAATTTCATTAACCTATGAGTAGATGAGATGAGATTTTAACACTGGGGGAAATTTTGCAACAGCATAGCCCTTCAACATAGAGCGTCCCCCAGTGTTCAAAAAGCTTGTTTGTTCATCAATTTTTGTCGTTAAGAACAATCCTAGTATAACATTTAACTATAGTGAAAAATCCTTGGGACAGAGAAAGGAAGTGAGAATGAAAATAATTTAACCCAAAAATTTCAACCGTAATTCTGTATGTTCCTTTTACATTCTACTGATTCTACACACACAACAGGCAACAGCCATGTTGAGTCAACGTCAAGTCAATCAACTACAGCAATTATAATGTAACATATATTTAGGTCTTCTTTTGAAACAATCAGTGATTTTGTACACATATTGACTACGTTATAATTTTTATACAGTTAAAGAGGAAATATGTTGAAGGAGTGCTGATTAGTGACCAATTAATGCTATAACATTTTCGAAGGATACTTTTAGAGTTGAAAATGATGTGTCGCTCAGTCTGAGTCGCTCAAGTCAACTCCGAATTTGGAAACCTTGGAAATTAATATGCGCCGTCACTCAGGCTCACGGAAATATTGTTTAGCATATTATATATTGTCACAATCGTGTTATGCTGAGGTCTTGCACCAGATGGCCCCCGCTGAGTTCTCTACAATCCAGGCCTTCATATCTGGGACCCTAGAATAAAGTGTTTGTTCCTTGCCTTGGCTCAACGACATCCGTCTCCCTGACTGACAACTCCAGTCTGTTCCCATTATATATCATCCTTCCTCAAAATTAAAGGTCCATCAGAGTCTCCAGTACAAACGTTTTTCTACCCATCCTCATACCCAGCAAAGAGGATAATAAGTGGTATGACAGATATCTGATTTCCTGTAATAATATCCTAGTAGTAGCAAACCAGCAGCAACTTCGTGTGATGATCCCCTCCCTACCTAACATCCCAACAACCCAAGGTATTTTTGCAAAATTGCAAACCGTTTCTTGCAAACAAATTGGAATTAGGTCAGAATGGGATAGGTCTGGTCGATTCTGAATGAGGTTTTGTCAATATTTTCGTGTGAAAGTGAAAACACTTCAAGATACTATTTTTTTGAATTTTTGCCCCTATACAGAACCCTTACTATTACTATTATTGTTAAATCAAAATTTTGTACAAAATAAAAGTGAGTCGCCAAATCGAGCAGATCACATTAGGAACGTTTATGAATAATTAAATATCCCTGATTAATATTAATTACATATCCCTGATTTGAGAGATGTTTTCCTGGTGTGGTAAATGTACTAACATGCTAATTTTGTCTTGAGCACAACCCTACAAAATAATTGAAGCCATTATTAAAC
>JAQIXO010002263.1:0-10302 GCA_034700305.1 Protaphorura armata | reverse complement strand
TCAATAACAGGGTATGGATCCGACGGACCTTACATGGCTCGAGGTGGGTACGACGTTATAGCAGCCTCTTTGGGTGGTTATTTATTTTACAAATGTCTGATGTTTTTAGTTCAAATGATTGAGGATTAAATTAAATTAAATTCACAGTACTACGGAATACGTATGCACAGTGAACTGTTCTTCTAAATTCATTTTGCAGTTTGTAAGCGCAGTTTTTCCGAATATTGATCATAAAATAAGTCAAGCTACATAAATTGAATGTGTTCTGTGTAATTTACATAAATTGCACTTTATTCTTCTCAATTTATCAATATTAACTAAGAAAAATAACAAATTGGTCAGACAACACCAGATAACCATTAATTACGTGCACCAAATAAAATACCCAGTCAAGTCAGATAAGAATGACGACTTTAAGTAGTACCTACAAAAAATTGCACAACAAACATCATACGACATACAGATAAAGAACGCACAAGGAACTAGTTTGTATACAAAAACATTGTAAATAATTCTGCATACAGTCAACGCACACACGTGTCGCATAATTTCCAGAACTAATTACGCCTTCACATATTTATGAATGAATGGTTCAGTTAAGCAATCTGATTAAAATATAATTTTTTCTTCCCTCCATTGAGATTGACTTTAGTTATCTTACTACCCTTAACATTTTTGACCCCCAAAACTCTTTTCCTATAGAATTTGTGCGTAGCCAAACCTAATTTATTGAATCCTTCTCGGCAAAAATCAAAATGATACGTGAGATAGAGTGTTAGCTGTATTATTCTTAAACAAATTATATCCCACCAGTCTAAAACATTGTATAAATTTTCTCCTTCAAATTCTGGAAGTATTGTTTTGGCTCCAGACAGTGCATAATAAAGTGTTGCCTTCATGGAATAAAATCCAAGCATTTTACACAAAGCAACACTTAGACTTTCTTGTAAAACGACGGCTGTCAAATCTGATTGCATTAGACTCGCCATTCCAATTGTTTTAAAAATATTTACAAATAATTCTTTGTCCGCATGTAAAGCTATGTTGAATCTGTCTTGAACTCCAACCAGTCTTCCAAACACGGCCCAAAGATGAATAAAACCTTCCATTCCACGAGTGTCTTGGATCCCAAGGATTGCTGGAAATAAGTACACAAGACCAACAAATCCATATTGAGTCATAGCCATGTCAAATTGACTCATAAGAACTTTTGGGTGATAAGTAATGAGCTCCATTGGAGATTCTGGGTCAAGGAAACAAGCCAAATCCTTTTTGATAGCTTTGATCATCTCTTGTTTTTGAGATTGCCCAGGAACATTATCAAAAAGTTTGACATCGGCTTGAAGACTATGCTTGAGGGCTAAAGCATGCATTTTTCTAACCCGTTGAATGTCTTTGAATCCTTTGTTCTTCTCCAACTCTGCCATAACATCCATGTCATACCAAATCCCAATGTGTAATTGTGTCTCAAGGTATCTTGTCATGGAATTCTCCACACCTGAGAATTTTCCAGTTCGCAGTAAAATTGTTGTCAAATTTTTGAAGGAGAATCCAAATAAGAGAGCAGCAATGTGTGCAAGATTAATAGTAAAACTATTTCTGTCAAAAAATTCTCTCCCTTCTTTGAGTAACTTTGGATTTAACCATTCTATTTCATTCCCGTCAATTGAGTTCCCGTCATCACCAGCCACAAATGGAGCTTCTCGAATCAGTCTTTGAAAAAACTCTTCACTTGTTACTTTTTTTGGTGGTGTTGGTGTGACTTTGTCTTCCTCGGATTTTTGCTGAGGACTCATTTTGATTTTTACGGGGTTCAAAATATTATTTGAGTTTATATTAAATTGGATGAACTCTTTGTATTTAAATTTGATCCTACCAAACTCATGGCAAAATCTAAACTGAACTCAATCCATGATTCCATAACCTAACCAACCTTATCTAAATCATTCATTCGTACATTTAGTTATTGCGGAATCAAAAAAAGTACTAACTAATGTTCAAGGCTGGAACTGAAATCTCTCGCTCACACGATACTATGCATGAACTCGCAAAAGAAATATACAAGGTGGTTCATTCATTACCACTTACTGTATTCCATCAGCGCAAGGTACAACTTACGCTAGTTACGAAATATAACTGAAACATACATTTTATAGAAAATTCAATGTGTCCAATACACTAATCGTAAGTTAGCGACCAAGCAAACGTGTGGAGCATTTTGCAAGAAGACGGAAATTAACACGGTGAACATAGAGGAAATGTCGATCGTTTAGAAATTCTGGCGAATTGCGCCGCATGTTCAATTGCCGATAATAACCTCAATTTTAACGTATTTTTAATATTTATCTTGTAACCACACATTCCATGATAAGGCAGGAGTGAAATATCATGAACCACCCTGTACATACCATAGTATGGTGTGTGGTCATTAAAAATTAAAATCTGCAGACGCTAGCTGGTTTTTGTAGCAACAAACAAAAACTATTGCCTAGCGTTTTATTTTATTGCCACGACGTAGGAATGATTCATTTCCTGGCCTGGACATAGAAGAGTATGGTGTGATTTTGGTCAGTGAAGTATAAATATTAATTATATTCACCCTTATGGGAATTGACCCCTACAATTTAACTCCCTTTGCTTGGCGAACCGCAACGCTGCAAATGATGGGAAATGGGAAATACGTACATGTTTCCATTCTTGCTAGTATTTCTACGTTTTAGCTATTTTTTCGAAGTGAGCAATAGTGGTGGAAAATCCGCATATGTATCACACAACTAAAAACAAAGTAAATCATACCCCAACGCTGCTCTCTCGCACTTTAATGAGATACAAATTACTTGACCTTCGCACTCGTTTCCTACAAAAAAAATAAGCATAAAGGTGTGGAGTAAGTTTGTAAGTTCATGCGGAGTGTCAACGCATTTTACACTGTAAATACAAAAATTAAGGTTGACATTCATTACCGTTGTAATTTCCTTGCTACATTTTATTAGTTCTTTACGATACTTTATTTCCTAATTGTAAGCTAATAAAGTTATGTTACTCCATATGTTACTCTATTTAAGATTGCAAGTACAGTTTGATTGACTAACACATATATATGTATCGTCGTGTCATATTGGGATACTTGCATTTAAGTAGTTCATCTATTCTGTGACGGTCTCCAGTATGGAAACAACAAAATAGGTCCCGCTTGTCTGAGACATCAATATAAACATGCATTCCTGTCAACGAGTTCCAAAGTTCCAAATGAACCTTGACCTTACTGACTCAATTTTTTGATGCAAACGTAAATTCCACAAAGAGAGAGGGACTTAATGGCTGCCGTTTAAGTCCAGGGTGTACTTTGTTCTGAGTCAGACAAGGGAATGCTATGACCTAACCACGCCCGAAGACCTTGACACGCCATATTTTTTGGCTCTTTCCCTTCCCTACACATTCGAAACTAAAATTCAAAAATTCGAATTTTGAAAAGTTTTCAATTGGACAAAAAAAAAGACCTTGCTCAGGGCATGTGAGGGTAGTCGAGAATAAATACGTCGTGTCAAGGTCAAGGTCCTCGTGGTCAGGTCATAGCATTCCCTTGTAAGTAATTATTGCGATCCGCATCTCTGTCTGTCTGTCTGTCTGCCAGTCTTTTCCTGTAATGTTTTTTTTTTCAAGGCAATCCTGTAAGCACACAAAAGTACCAAAGGTGACTTAGGTGACCTATTAACAGTAACAGTGACTTAATTTTCGGTGAACGAATAATGGAAAATTAGTTATCAGTAGACACGAAAGCCGTGCTTTTATAAATGGTAGGAATGCTTTCTGGGGTGAAAATAGTTCCTCGCGGGGATTCTTTTGTTCAATTTTATACACACGTCTTGATACACGTAGAAATCTGAGTCAGAGAAATTGACAATAGTGAAGTGAGAGTAAACAAAAAACAAATTTATTTCATTAATGGATTAATGTAGAATTAGTGTACACAAAAGTCAACAGTGATTTCTGATAATTTACATAGCGTAACATAATAATCCTTAAAATTTAATCCCCAGACAAGCAATTTCTGGTAAGCAAAAAAAAATGGTTTTAAAGCTCGTGTATTCTAAACATTAACATTAATAAACATTACTATTTTTTTCATCATGTTTAATTTTAATCCACCATATAATTTTAAATTTTTTCAAATTAACATTTGTCTTAAATCAATACTTCGTTGAAAATTGTGTGACATATTTGTACACTTCTTTAATCCAGTTTTACCCGTCCCCGTAAGATGCACTTAATTTACAAATAGCTTTATGTTGGCCCAAATCAAATTCTTTGTATTAAATTGTCTGTTTTTTATACAGAACTCAAGCCGATCACTGTTTGTTCAACGGATGAAATTCGGGCATACCAACAGTCCATCAAATTAAAACTTTCACCGTGTTCGTCTTGACGTGACCGGATTCACCTAAATAATATCAAAATTAAAATTATTGTCTTGCAAAAATGAGACCTGGAAATCGAAGAACCCCATCCGTGGGCCTAATGCTCCTCCTGGCAGAATTATATCAAGCATCAACACACCATGGTCTTCCGCCAGTGACATTGGCAGCTATTATTGGCCAAATTGTTGTTTACCTCCAATTAGTTCCCCTCCCATGGATTTCCAGCCAAGCCTGTTTATCTACTTATAAAATTCTTCATTATAGTGACTATTGGAAATTATTAATTGCTCAAATTGAGCATGGAGATGATTGGCACTTGTACTACAATATGGTGTCATTCATGTGGAAAGGAAAATCATTGGAGACCCGAATGGGTCCTACAAAATTTGCCCTCCTGTTACTAATGTTCACCGGAGCTACGGGGATTACGTATGTAGGTCTCAATTACGCCTTGATGGAATTTTTTCAAGATGAATCGTACATGTATCGCTGCGCCGTTGGATTTTCTGGTGTTATATTTGCCCTCAAAGTACTTACAACTCAGGAGTCAGATGGACAGACATTTAGCAGAATGGGGATTCCAATTCCAATCAGTTCAAAATATGCTGTATGGGTAGAACTTTTCTTGATTTCACTGGTCACTCCGAATGCGTCTTTCGTCGGACATTTGGCTGGAATTTTAGTCGGGCTTGCCTACGTGTATGGGCCGTTGAAACCAATTCTGGACTTTGTTCATGGTAAGGAGTTGTAAAAATAATATGTGCACAGAGTGGTTCATTAATATTAATCGCACCCCTAAGAATCATCCTATAAATATTTTTAAATAAAAATCAGGATTATTCACATGTTGACTCTTGTTTTTGTAGATATTATTTTCAACGGCGGGAGAGGGACATCGTCATATTTCAGTTCGTCGGAAAGATTTACTCCAACAAGTCAATCATCTGGTTATGGTCCTTCGAGCTACAGAAGACCAACTTCACATTCCAGTAATTATGCTCCACAAGGAATGACTGAAGAGGAGCAAATGCGAAGAGCGACGGATGAAAGTATGAGGGAGAATTACGGTATGACCAAGTTTAATTAGAATTTGAATTTATGTAAGACATGAGGCTTCAATAGGATGAGATAAATTGTAATTCCATTCCAATCAGATATACCAGAGAACACATTTGGTCAAATAGATGATCTGTCAATGTATCCATCGATTCTGAATTTACAAGCTTTGTGTAATATAAACTTCAGAAAAGAATCAGTTTCGCAAGTTCATGTTCAGAATACACAGCACAGATGATACAATTTGATTGGGGGATTACAAAAATTTTGAAATAGTTAGAATTATTCTAAATATGATTGTTTAATTATTTCATTCGTTGTTATTAGGTTGGAGTAGATCATTCGATCCTAGTTTCAGCACGCCAACGGCAAATACTGGAAGTCCAACGTTTCGAAATCCACCGTACAGCACTCAGCCAACAGCAGAGGAATTAAGGCGAATACGACTTCAACGATTAGTTAATTGATTTTGTATTAATATAATGTATTATGTATTTTTTTTTCACGTACATATGAAATATTGTAATTGACGCACCACTATATTTCGACAGATTAAAATGATCGAATGATTCCTATGATTAATGTTCGCAAAATTGTACAAATACTTCTCCGAGAAGCCAAATCATTCGGTAATCTTACGTAATTTAACGTATCCGTCGAATGTGATATTGTTTTGGGAGATGAAAATGTTTTTTCTCTCGTGGAATCTAACTGGCAATGTATTTTAGAGACCGTCTGGTTTAGGCCAATTCAACTTGTGCAAGAGAGTTATCCAATGAAAAATTTGGTTGCGTGGGTTGCAAGTTGCAATTACATTAACAAATCTTCAAACAAATTGGGTTTAAAATATAAGTAACAACAGAATCGAAGTCAGACAGTCAGTATAGTGAATTCAATACGAGTTTAGATATTCGTACTTGTAATTTTTTAAGGGATTTCTTACAATCATTTTGATCTTGTTACTCGTAATACTCCTTCTCTGAATATGTCTGAAAAGAGCATCGTCATATTCCTCAGTTCTGTGCGTCCTCGAGGACAGAGAATGGCGGACCGCGTTCTAAAACTTGTTCGGGATGAAGTTGAGGCTTGTGGATGCAAACCGATTATTTTTGGTGAGTCTTCTCTGACATATCGCTAACTTTCTAAAATTTTGTAGACAATCCGTTCATCTTTAACACCAAATCTTAATTTTTGAGAGTTCTCCTCAACATTTTTTTAAAATTATACTTATTTGTAGACCCGTTGAATATGGCTTTCGAGATGCTGAAAACGCCGCTTCATTTCATGCCAAATCCTGATGACGCTCCAGCTTGGCTCCGGGAAGCGGACACACAGTTACAAAATGCGGACGGTTTCATCATTATTACGGCTGAATACAACAGCTCCGTTCCTCCGGCTTTGACCAACATGTTGGATCATTTTCCGCCATCCTCTTATCGCCATCGTCCTTGCGGAATAATCAGCTACTCCGTTGGTAAATACTTATTCAAGATGTTAAAATGAGATAAACCCGTTTAATTTTTGTCAAATCGGGGTGGCACCACACACATTTGACTCCATTCTAAATCGAAATGTTGAAAGACAGTAATGGACTTTAAAGTATTGGTTATATTTGTTTCAACCAGGTGGGTTTGGAGGAATTCGTTCCGAAACGCTTCTCCCGATTCTGACGATTGAGTTGGGAATGTTGAACCTTCCCCGGCATGTCAATATTCCAAAAGTTCAGGAAGTTTTCTCTGAGAAAGGGGAATGCAGCAATTACAAAGTTTGCGGCGAGATTGGTCGTCTGGTCCATGAAGTTGATTGGTTTGCAGAAGCCATTCGAAACAAAAAGAAAACGGATGCTCCGCCATCATAAAATATTCACTAGAGAATGTAAAATGAAAGAAACAGCTAACTTTATACTGTCAACTGCTATATACTACTTACTATACTACTACTTTGCAAACAAATCAGAAATTGTTTCGAGCAAATAAAAATCAAATCTTGGAATAAATTATTCCAATAGAATAATTTCAATATTGAAACACTTATATCTTGTACACTTGTAATTTTAGGTTCATCAAACATTAATTCGGAATTTCATCTTCGCTGAATACTGAATATCCAGCGATTATCAGTATTCATTTGTAAAACAAATAGCCGAGATCGGATATCGGATTCGGTAACATAAAATTATTTGGGGAATGTCATCGCTACTCAGGATACTTGCCCGGTTACTCGGTTACATTTATATTTGCTCACTGGAAGTTTTCCTAAACGATCACGGAAAAGTACATTATTGATTACGTGAATTGAGTGAAAATCTAGAATACACCGGTTTTAGAAGAAACTTTCCATGCTTGTATTCAAAACGTGATATTTGCGGCCAACTATTCAGTTCTAACGGCTTACACAATATTTTTAGCTTGTCTTTGTAGAAAGCAACGATAAAGACGCCATATGCGATTGAATACACGTGTTCGTCCAATTTAAAATCAATTATAATGGCGAAATTGCAATAAATTGTTTTATTACAAAACAATTAGGAAAGTTTACTATACGTCTGACATTGTGTGGAATATTGTGTTAGGTCCACACGTACACAGTATACCGACTACCCGAATTACGCAATTTATTATCCTTGTATTCTATTTCTAACTGGTACGGTATCATTCCCAACATCCATACCTGTAATTGCACATAGGGATAAGCGTGTTAGACGATTCAGTTTAAATTACTGTTACTATTTCAAACCTCTTCATTTCAATTTCCGAGTTCTCGAGGTTTTGATCACTTGTTGTTTTTTTAACGTCTAAATAATACACAGCAGATTGGAAGTTACTTTTGAGAATCCGCATCTGCGGGAACCAAATAAATAGAGACGTATTATATTGATTAGAAAGTAGATCCAGGAATTGAATCAGTGAATTCACAATCACAGAATAGAAACACATTACATAAGCCGCAGATAAAAATATCGCTTTCCAAAAATCCCGAAAGAAGTAATCACGGATTAAAATTATGGGGAGTAAGAAATCAATCGTTACTGTGATTCACTATGCAATTGAAACTTGCTACTACATTGGACTTGCACCATATCGATTTAATTTGGAAACTCAAAGAGTTGTTTATCCAGCATCTAAATGGAAAAATGCTCGGTGGTTAGCATGTCTGACTGCCATGACTGGAATCAAAATGTGGTTGGTCTTCGAAACCATTCTGAGTTTCTATAAAAATGAATTGCAATTATCAAATGTTGTCCATCTTTATCGAATCTTCATGATCACATCTCATGTGGCCAGCTCAGCATTTCAGTTCAATTCTGTTCGCAAGAAAAATGACGTCCATCTTTTGCTAAATAGTTTCATGGACTACAATGATAACCTAGCCGGTACGTTTTAAAATATTCCAACGGATTCTTAATTATAAAAAGAACGAAAGGTATCGCAGCGAAACAGTATAAGTATTATTTTATAAAATGAAATCTGAATATTTGGCAGTGAACCATGCTGACATGAGAGAAGAATTGAGACGAAGAGGATCACTGGCCATCATAGTCACATCATTTTTATTTATAGCAATGATTTTCATATCAATTATTTCACCAATTTTTTATCTCATGGAATGTGACTTACATTTTCTGGCTCAAATATTGCCAATATGCCCTAATGAAGATACGGGGTTTTACTCCTACGTTAAAATGTGCATATTGGCAGTCGTGCAAGTCATATTTTATGCACATTTATGCCTGTCATATCTTCTACTTTTCGTGTCATTGCCACCAATATTTTTCACAATGATTGATGTGCTCGAATTGACGTAAGTACAAACTCTTATATCTCAAATCTCAACGTACTTTATTAATTGGAGTCTCAATTATTAAGCAAAATATTCTTTATATTTAAAGGGTCACGGAATGCTCCGAAATGAATGAAATTACAATGGAGGATTGGAAAACTTGGACACAAAAATACCGATCCATTCAAATCTTAAACTCACAGCTCCATAATTGTTTCTTCGACTCATTACTTTCATTTACGCTTGGGATAACCTTAGTTGTCAACGTACTTTTGATGTACGCACTGATCACACTAGACTTGGGATGGATTCTTCGGGTTTTATTTATTACTGTCAAGGTGGCAGTTTATGTATTGTACATTTTAATTTCCAATGGAGTTGAAATCACCGATCTGTCAGAATCTTTGTTGCACATAACTAAAGAGAAATGTACAACGTCATATTTTGTGAAGCATTTCAGAGCGTTCAGTCCAATACGGGTTTGGATTTCATATTTCTTCTACATACAGAAAACAACCTTCATAATTCTGTTTGAAATAATTTTGAATTATACAATTGATCTTGTTCTTCTTGAAAAGAACTTGTAAAAAGTTATACGCTTGGTCGGCATTTCTCTTAAGCATTGTATACGTTCACTTCTTTCTTCAATTAAACAAGTTTCTGAATTAAACAACCTCAAATACACAATTTGAAACAAAAATGATTTATTAAAACGAATACAGCTTAGAATGTGACCAAATTGCTGAAACAATTTGAAAGACCCAGGTGTGTCTCCCAAATGCACTTCAAGTGACCGCGTTCCACAAATTAACACTTCCTTGTCTTCCTTTTCCGAGTCTGTAAAAAAAGAGTATACAATGATTTTAAATCACTTGAATTACAAGCATTTCAACCGATACACCATACTGGCGATTTAACGTGCTTATAGTGGTACAACTTATTTTCTTGCCATCTGCTCTAGCTTATTTCCGTACCTTTGGAGCCTGATTACAAAATTCATTCGGTGGAGTCACAATCGGTGTACATGAATCCCGAGGTCCTCCTGCAG
>JAQIXO010002262.1:0-10303 GCA_034700305.1 Protaphorura armata | reverse complement strand
GAGAAGCTGGCAATAACATTGGAGTATGTTTTATTTAAGTTAATTCATGCAAATATAAATTACCTCATTAATTTTAACTAGCCCAAACAAATTTTAAAAAGTTTATCATGCACATTTAATCCTAATATTAGATTTTTGGCATCCGGATCCCTTCAACGGCACATTGCTTGTACATACCGAGTTAGCAAGCAGAGAATCGGGCCAATAATTGAGGGAACTTGTAGAGAAATATTTACAGCGCTACAGCCAACTCATTTAAAGGTTTTATCAAAGGTTGAGTGGACATCGGTCGCAAATCGGTTTCACGGACTATGGAATTTTCCAAACTGTCTGGGTGCGATAGATGGGAAACATGTGGCAATTAAATGCCCGAAAAATGCAGCTACCTGCTTCTATAACTATAAGGTTAGTGTTTAAACAACTTTAAATGTAAACATTATGTCTAATATGGAATAATCAATAATTAGACTTGCATTATTTTAGGGATTCCACAGCATAGTGCTAATGGCAGTTGCTGACGCTGACTACCGGTTTCTGTATGCTGATATTGGATCCTACGGAAGTGAAGGTGATAGCACTGTCTTTAGGAATTGCGATTTTGGGAAGGGAATGCTGGAAAACAAATTGAAAATACCAAGCCCTATGACAGTTGGTGGTAAAATAATTCCACATTTGTTTCTGGCCGACGACGCATTTCCACTTCACGTGCAAATTATGAAGCCATACAAACCGACTCGTAAAAATGAACTTCTCAGTAAGGAAGACCGAATTTTTAATTATAGGTAAGAAAGTGTTAGTTGCTACATTCCATGCATGTCAGATATTTAGTTTTTAAATTATAATTTCTGAGTTACTATTTTACTTATAGATTGAGCAGGGCTAGGCGTTGTGTGGAAAACGCATTCGGTATTCTCTGCGCACGATGGATCGTTCTCGCCAGAACAATGTTTGTCAGTCCGGACCGAGCTCAACATATAGTAGGGGCTTGTGTAATGTTACACAATTTTCTCATCAAAGAGTCCAAGGATGATTACTGTCCACCGGGTTTCTCAGATAACTACGATGGCGATGGTAACCTAGTTGAAGGAACATGGAGAAATATTATTCCCGACAATTCTATGTTTCATTCAAATGTTTCACAGCAAGTTTCTGGACGACCACCAACTCAGGCAATAACAATTAGAGACCACCTACGATCATATTTCAATTACCCTGTGGGTTCACTACACTTTCAGAATAAATCAATATTTCTAGAATGATTGAAATAAGGACAACTGAAATTCAGAAATAAAATGTTACATAAATGATGTAAATTCTTTTATTCAATTGAACTGCCACTATTCTCAACAGGTTCGAATTCAACAGCATAGGAAGTTTCATTTTTCTTTAACTCTGAATGAACCATTTGTACAAACGCCAGGTTCAAATCCTCAACGACTGTTTCCGGTAGTTTTTTAAGCATCCGATCGAGGTTACTGTACATGCTAATGTACTTCAACCTCTTGGCAGCAGGTTTTGCATTTTTCGACAAAAGAGACTCCGTGGCTTGTTTTCTCATATTGACTAAATCAGTAATCCCGGTAAGCAGGTTGGCTGCGCCTTCATCAAAGTCGTTTCTTCTCTTTGTATTCTTTACCTGTATTTACAAAATCAAATATACTCTATTGAATCTCACGTTTTTCACAATGTATATGAATAATTTATTTTGAAAAAGATAAAATCATACGTAGCTATAATTAGAAGTCGTCCCAGAAGAAGATGCTTGGGGTCCAAATGAATCACCCTGTTTGTCTGCAGTAGAGGTTCCAGGTTGATTGGGACTCTCAGAGGCACCCTCATCAAGAATTGGCGTAGATAGGGTCCTAGGTAAATTTTTAAAGTGTATGAAAATATTAGGAAAGTTAAAAAGTATTTATACAATTTTTGACAAACTGAAGTAAAGTGGTAAAATATTAAAACTAAATTACAATTTCACATTACTGAAAAATTAGACTAGTTCACTTACTTCTTTGACATTTTACTTTCAAGTACGAACTTCATAGAGTCCCAGAGCGCCCAACCCTCAACAGCGGTATTGTCCAGTGACTCCGAAAACAAGTCACTGTCGGACTCCTCATCCCCGGCTGCATCTCCAGATTTTCCCTGTTTTTTCCCATTAACCCTGTATCGAAGTCCATCTCTGAGCGATTTCCAGACCGTTCTACATTCTTCAACTGGAATAAAAATATTCAAACAAATCAAAGGCCATTTGAACGAATGATTATAATTTGATAAATTATAATTAGATCAAGAAAAATCGCGATGGGATTTTACGAATAAAAGAATGTGGGGAATAATTGTTATATTAAGTAATCTCAAAATAGAATTATGTATTCACCAGTCATTGACATTTTTCCCGCTATGATTTCCCAAAAAGACTGATGAGCATCCGTTTTCTTGTAGAGCTGATTTGATATGTCCCACAGGGCTGGATATCCCTTGACATATCCAGCCAACTTTATCCGATCTTCGTCGGAAAACTTCTTCTTTTCTCTCTTGTCACCAGTTTTGACGCACTTTTTATTTTGGTTCACCATTTTTATCAAAATTTTCTCCAACCAGAATGAATTTGGGACCGACCGACGAATTTTGAAGTTTCCAGTATTTTGAATTTCACGCAGCCCACGTGAAAAGAAGGGGGTACGATTTCACGCATGACCGTCGTGAAAAAGAAGGTTTTTTCACGCGCGTGAAATGAAATTTCGATTTTCACGCGTGAAAATTTTACTTGGCTTAAACGTAAAGGTTCAAATGAGTACACGGTGGAACCAAAGTAATGCTAGAGTTTTGACCAAGTATATCTCGTCCAATTCCAACCCAATTGGAGCATGGAGCAATTGGAATTGGAGTAGTTAGGTTAGTATTTGGTCACCCTGTGATTCACACAGTAACAGGAACAGTTGAGAACTGAACTGACTGTGAGTCAAGTTAATTTTCATTAATGAACTCATAGTTTAGTTGGGTTTGTATGTATAAACGCTAGTATGTACAACTGCGAATAAAAGTTCTGAGAATACACATGTTTATGACCTTTATGAGTCATATGGGAGTCTGTAGAAAATTCTGCATCTAGTTGTTTGAGCACGAACCAATCAGTCAACACATATAACTCATTCTTGACTAAATTGTACCAATTTCCAATCCTCCAAGAGATAAAAAACGGCAAAATGAAATCATTTCAGTCTGAATTCTGTTTCTTGGTTAATTTATTTGTGGTACTTTCGAACTCCAAATTAGTTTCACCATTTTTGATGACCAGTCTAACGAGTATTACAATTAAACCTTCCAACACTGACCTTGAGGACCAAATTCGTAAACAATTCAATGAGAAGGGCGTTATTGAAATCCCACATTCTGTTGGGGCCATATCTTTTCGGATTTCTGTGACCTGTGCCTCGGATTGTCCTCCGGAATCCTCAAGTTTGACAACATGAATGTAAGTAGCATATATACTCCTCCCTAACTTTATTATGCTAATGTATGCATAGGTGTATTAAGATTTGTAAAGTACTTGCATGTTACAGGAACCTCACCAAGAACATTTCCTTCAAGATTATCTAGAAATGAATAACTACCATTTCGATCAGAACTTGTCATCGAAGCAGCCTTGTCGGATCCGATTTGGGCTCGTCGTGCTTTATGGATGTCTGGAAAGTATTCATGCACATTCTCAACTGATCACACAATGGACAAATGTTTTTACACTTACTTTGAAAGTAAGATCTCTACTTAATTAATTAATTATAAACATGTTGGTAGTCCTTGGGATCCATTTCTTAACATTGAATTAATTTCAATTGTCTGAATCTTGCCCAGGTGACCCACTCAAAGTGTTTGTTCAATCATCGAGTTTCTTTGGATTAAGACCAGAACCCGGAGAGAAATGGGTTGGACTCGGTTGCACCACGCAGACACCGAACGCGTCAATAACGTTATGGAAAAATATTGGGTACACGGACGCCCGAGGTGTACTTCATGTCAGTAGGCCATATTTGTATTGGGACAACTAATTATCTACTCGCTTTAAAAAACCATTTAGTCCAAATTACACATGCATAATGAAATCCAATCGTCTTTCAAAAAATACACAAGTTAAAGATCATGACATTAATACTGAAACTAGCGTGTGAGAGCTGGCTACGCCAGCTGTTACCAATGAGCCCGTTAAACAGTGATTTCCAACCTTCCCAACCTCCCATAGGCCATACAACACATGTAACCAGGGGTAACGTTTTGTTGGGTAACGAATGCGGGAACCCGGGATTCCCGTTTTCTATAAAATTTCAATAAAATGCCCGATTGTTTCATAAAAAAATTATTTTGAAGTACTTCTACTCAAAATTTCGATCCGAAACCCAATAAAAGGAGGCGGCCCGATACATGCTGCGTATTTTGAGCCCTCAACCGACTTTCTACGATTTTTCGTTCAGGAGAAGTAATGTTCTATGAAAGAAAACAAGAAACGACCGCTCTAACCTGTCCTCGAACTTAAGGGAGTGAATATTTTATATTTTAGAAAAAGTGGCAGCGTTTGATGGAAGGAGAAAAGATGAGACGTGATCCTTCTCAGGGGTTCGCTGTAGCAGTGGACGCTGAAAATAGCGAAGAAGGAGAGTACCGGTGTAATTCAGACATTTCAAATGCCACAGTTTCCTCCATATTAGAATCTGAAAATCGTATGTTAATGCAACTTTGCCCTTATTGTTTTTGCTGATTCTTTTTTAGATAAATGATGCCGACTTTGTAAGAGACCAACTACTGGTCATTTTTTAATAATAGGCGGATGGGATTCTCGTAGCTACCATTTTTGTTGTCTTCCAGAAAATTGAAACTAGTTGAGCAGGGTGGTGCAAACAATTTGCAAATCCTTATGAGTCTATATTTTTATTTCGGAATATTTACGCTCATGGGCACCACCCTGTCACATTTTCTGGCTAACAAATAAACAAACCCCATCCGCCTATTATTAAAAAATGAGCAGTAATTATCTATTGTGCTTACATTTACTTTATACAGAAACATTCCTCCACCAGAATACTCCAGTTCTCACTTGATCACACTTCAAAGGAGTACTTATGCTGTCTGTGTCAACATTCTCCACTTGGCTCTTTTCTTAAATGATTTCGAAATGTCTATCTGTCTATCGAAATGTAGTGGACAAGAATCCCGAATCCCACGCACACATTCTGTCTATACAAAAATATTCTCTGAATATTCTCTGGTTATTGCACATGCACATCATATTACGTACGTCGCTCATGTTCAAATAATGTCTGTCAAGGGTGAGAAGGACCAAAATGTTTCCCAGCAAAAGACTCATGCACAGATTCTTGGTAAGGGTCGTACGGACTCCATGGGTTGCTCTCATCATTGTGAAGACTAGAATGGTGGCTAAAAGGCACAGGATCGAGACTGGACATAGGATGAGTGTGAGGATTTCTAGGGTGAAGTCCTTGCCCTGGAACACCAACCACAAAATTAATCAAATTTTTATTCTGTCTACATTGTGCAGAAAATGATGAAGAATGACCACATTGTGCATGTCCGTCAAGACTGCGAATGAGGTCAAGTGAGAGCATTCACAAGTGGTGGCGGACCGCCCAGAATTCACCAGTTTGCATCCTTGACTGGACCATTCCCTGTTCCAAGTTAATTAAATCAATTGTTAGTATCACATAATTTGATTAAGAATAAATGTATGTCTCACAATTTAGTTGTGTTCCAGAATTGAGTTGAGTTCCCAGCACTGCCCGTGGAATTTCTCCATGATGTCGTCTTCGTTTCAGATCCTTCACTCCACACGTGGATGCTTCCCTCTCATGCCAGAATCGGATTTGAACTCCAGTCCCTGTACATGCAGATTCACTCTAATTAGTTAACACACGACTAATTCCTCAACTGAATAATCTTAATTAGCATCTACAAACGAACTTTTTCTCAAAATTCGGGAAGACAATTTTGGTTCACCCAGTATATTCCATTCACTGTTGGTCTTAATTACAAATGCAAAGCATTAAGTTTTTTAAAGTGATGTAAAAGTATTGATATTGAACAACGTTTGTTATCTGAAAATTGACTTAATTGGATTTATGGGAAACTGAATTGAAGAGATTTGTTTGATTTGACCAGATGTTAACTTTAATTAGTTTTCTTTTCTGTGCGATGTACCACATGAGTGGTATCCTCATAAAAGCTACGCGAAATGGATTGATATTTAGTCTCTGACTCTGATGGACCCAGGATGTCTATCCCGACCTTGTAATTGTGATGATTGACAGTTAAGCCCAGAAAATCCTCAACACCATACACCCCATAATAGTGACGTCTGGACTACCGATCGCCTTGCAGTTCATAAACTCTATTAAATACTATTGAACTATAACTTTAATTGAGAATGATTGTGAACCTGGGAAGCTTATCATATTGTAACGGGACGACTTCCAGTAGACCCGCTGGGCTGGTGATAAGATCTTAGCTTGCCACACAGTGAGTTTATGTAGGAGAAATAATTATAACTCGGGAAGAATTCATGTATTTAACTTTAACTAGGAAGAATCGAATTTATTCAGGTTATATTAGTTTAACATTATGAGACACACTTGGATGGGACTATTCGTCCAAAATGATCTGGTTCTCTCAAACGCTAAAATTATAATGCCCAATCTCCCTGCTCACTCATTCTCTTAGTCTATTTATCTTAACACACAAGTACCTAATTATCCCGTGTACAAGGAGTTATCCATCGTGCACAACCGATTCCCACGGTCGGACACACCAGATGGATAATTCCTTGTATGGTAATGTTCATACATACTCTTCTTTGAGACAATGGGTACATCGGTTGAATCACACATGGCGTCACATGAGCCATTACATTAGCCCGTAAAACTCGCAAAAAACCACGAAACCCAGATGCCCGGGTACCTAATTCACACTCTACTTTAAGTACAGGGTGTATGATAACCAATGTCCCCATGTTCTACCTTGGTAACCATGGAGACCAAGAATAGGACCCCACTTTTGACACGGCGTGTCACAATATGTTCGATGTGGCTCATTGGATTTGCTAAACTGAAAGACATGAGTTTCCCATTCATCCGCTTCAGCTCCTCAGACTCACTCGTCACCTCAACCCTGCCAGAAACAATAACCAACACATGTGCATTTGTAATAGCGTTATACCATTTTATTACAATGGCTCTGTTAAGTTCAGACCCGTGCCAATTACTGTGTGTCGTAAAATAAACAGCAAGTGCAGAGTAACGGGATTCCATAATCCATTCCCTACCGAATGTCACCCTCGTGCATTCAATTAAAAACGAATTTTCCTTACGCGACAGATGTTGCTTGGAATATTTGTCTGATGATCTTGGCTGAAATTGACATCCCTATGAAATTGACCTCTGCTCCACTACCTCCACTCGTATTTCCAGCTGAGTCAGGAATATAATTAACCCAACCATCTGGCAACCGAATATATGATCCGTCATGCATCTCTTCTTCAAATGGAAAGCTTAAGCTCTCATTCCCTGTCAACGATTTGGATTGACCTCCACCCGATATTGTAATCAATTCAGGGTATTCGGTTACAAAAAATTTCCGATATTGATCCGTAGCATTCACTGTTGCTCTCGCCGTCAGGTTCATTACATTTAGACTCAATCATTTGTATTAATCTGGTTCCGATGAATGATCGATTCAGCTGAAATTAATACATTACACAAATTAATGCGGTGGTTCATAGTGCATAATAATTTCACCGTTGCAACAAATGCACATTGAAATACATATGTATATAAGAAATAGGAGTTACTGTATACGAGAGAGTTCACTCCATGGATGGGCGTTAACGAGAAGATTTTCACTGATGACAACGGCAGCGTCCGTCAAACTTTCAAAGTGTCCAACGTCCGTGTGTGGTGTCAATTGTTGAAATACTTTTGACACGAGTCCCATGATTTCACTTATTTCATGTCCAAAGTAACTTCCCACATTTTCTTTCACTCGAAAATGTATGAACTCAAAAATTTCACATGCGTTCTCCGGAGTAAGTTCTCCCTAAACATTTGAGACATTATTTGTATTCATGTATGCAAACAGTATTTGACCCAATGTATTTGTAATTCAAATCATACGCACATCCCCAATTATGTCCCGAATGTCTGTGATCCATCGTGAGGAGCAGTGGGAGTAGTCGGGTGAGCCAAAGAATGACCCTGAAGGCCAAGACAGCCAAGTAGCATAACCGCGGGCCTTTAATATTATGTCTTACACCTGTCTTGGACATGTTTGATTCACCAATTCTCCACCACATCCACTCCAATGTTCACCATGTTTGAATTGAATCGTATGAATGTAAAAGAGCAATTCTCGCCCAAATCGCCCGGTAATGCAAATATTTTTTTTGCAAACCACGTCAGAAAAATGTGTTCAACGCGTAGTCTATAATACTGTACGTATGACTGTGAAATCGGAATTTTGAAATTCCGAAAACTAACCCTGTAAAAGCATTTTAAAAATGGGACTACATTCACGAGCGTTGGAACTAGAATTGCAAAAAGGCAATTCGTACCGCCCAGTTTTACACATACGCGACAGAAGGCATTTAGACACGTGTTACAGTCCCCCATACAACTCGGTAACCCATGTGACCTTAAACTGATCACCGGAAGGTCACCATACAGTTCCGCCTATAAGTGTACCTAATACTTATGCGATCTTCAAGGGTACCATAGGGTTCACTTATGTACCAGGTAGTGACCCTGCTGGCTCGTGGTCACCAAGGGGTCACTGGAGGCCACATAGGAAACACCCCAGGTTTCACGTGATTACTATATTTAAAAAAAATTCTAAATTTTCAGGTGTTATCCATTTGACCCTAAGTGACCCCTTAAGGGTTACCATAAGAGGTCACATGGGTGACACATTGAAATCTACCCCAGGGTATACTTGATTACTATATTAAAGATTTTACTTAATTTTTAGGTGTTACCCATTTGACCCTAAGTGACCCCTTAAGGGTCACCATAAGGTACCAATAAACTACATAAGTGCTATGTAATTTAGGACCCTATGTACTATTACGCGTCTAAGACGTCGCCATTTTGGCTCGATTTGTTACATATGACCCGTTTGACCTTATGCCCTCTATGTTCCAGTAAGATATTATTTCTTATATACTGTAACATATACCACACAGCAAACCACCGTATCTGGTGTGGCTGTGTTAGATTGGCTTAGAACTGGTGGGCGTGGCGTAATTTTCAAAACGTTTTTAAAGGGCGGACCCAACGTAGTCCCAGCAAGTTAGCACCGGATACTGGTACCCTAGACGTCACAGTGTCCAGTGGTGCACTCAACTCCTCGGAGGTTTCATTTTCAAACTACATAATTCATATCTAAAACCTTATCCCAAATCGGAAGCAACTCGCACAAAAATACAAGAAATGCACATTATGTTTGATTCAGCTTCGGCTATGTCAATTAATGAGTGTATTTTTATTTTTTTACAAAGAAATAAGGTTTTAGATATTAATTATGTAGTTACCCTAGTAGTAGGAAAAACCGGTGTAGAAAAACCTCTTTAAAGAAACCCGGGGAAGAGGAGGTCCGAGGAATTGAACCCCAGCACGACTGGAGCGATCTGTACACATGTACCACTCCGCCACGGTAGACCTGTATCTATTACATTGTTGTTCTTTTAGAATGAAGGGAGTGGGAGGAGAAAACGATATACGTATGTCCATGTCCATTCATCCCATCGAATCTCTTCTTTTTTACAAATACCCTTTAACCAAAATCCAACAATTCAAAAACTTAGTTAGTTAATTGCTTTTATTAAGGTCAAGAATTTCAGCTCGCGCTGTTATCAATATTCAGACCTAACTTACACCCAAACGTAGGTCTGGTATTAACAAAATTCACGTGAACAACACATTTTATAAACATAAGTACAGTTGATAATGGATAGACGTAATGAATTAGCCTTATTCTAGAAACTTTAATTGGTGTTTTTTTAATATTACTCTGACAACAATTCCTAATTCACTTGAAATCAAATGAATTTTTTTTTCAACCTTATCTCTGAAGGAGAAATTGAACATTCTGTGTACGTACAAGGGATGAGAACCATGGAATAGTCATGCGGATAATGTAGCCATTTAAATACCATTAAATTACAAATCATTAAATACTAAATAGTCATTTAACTACCTGAAAAAAATAAGTTGCTGGGTGAAGAGATTGTAATTGATTGTCTGCTTAT
>JAQIXO010002261.1:0-10304 GCA_034700305.1 Protaphorura armata | reverse complement strand
CGTTCACCCGTTTTTGAGAAACCACCGAAAGACTGAAAACTCACGGGAAAGTTTCATAGTGGGGAAATATGAATGGGACACACTGTACAATATAATCCCTAATGTACGTACAGGGCGGTTCATAGCTTTATAGCCTATCATATATGCAGTGAAAATTAATGAGAACACGCCAACACGCGTAAAAATCTTCCTAAAATTTTTGGACATCTATCCTGCTGAAGTGGTTCTAACGATAAGCTGTAAACATGACACTGTTACTGAGCAAATGAATACCCAAGTAGGATTCAATGACCCCTTTGCTTTATTTAAGAGACCAAAGACCTTATGTGAATACTCCTTGTGAATACCATTTGATTTGAAATTAATGAAGCAAAGCCTAGATGTATGTCGTCAACGTAGTAATTTGGGCAATGTAAATCTTTCATTACGATTACTCTTTCGGGTAATAATTCTTTCTGAGCTTTCGAGTTAAAAATATCAACTCTTTTTATGCATTCTGATGAAAGGAACTATATTTGACTGATGTTTAGCTAGGAATGCTAGGTTTTTGAATACATTCCGAATATTATTGCTTCAGTTCCCTCAAACCTGTTTCTAGCATGCAGCACATAAAATAGATTTAATTTCCGTATTTTTGACGGTTATTTCGAGAAACTGGCGACGTAACAACGAGATTGCGCATATAGATGGTCGCTCAGAACTGATCTGGATATTTCTCGTACTCTTCGGATGCGACCACTTTGAATTTGAACCTGTTAAATTGATGATGATTATATATAAAGTTGGATGAAATGCGATATGGAATGGGAACGCTGAATTCGGAGTCACCCTGTACAATTTGTTAAGACTTCAACTCTCATCTGCTTTTGACCAAATTGGCCTCTACGAAATGCTGATCCCAAACTCCAGCTAATATTTGCGGTTTTTATATTAGCGGTCCCAGATAATTATAAAATAGAGACCTGCATGTGCGTTTAAAACACAAACTTACTACACTATCACATAATTAAATGAAGGTAGAGGTTTTAAATCCGATTGTTGAATTAATTCGTAAGATCCACACTGACCACAGGAGACGACGATGCTTTATAAAATCAACTCGAATATTATAATTAATCAATATCGAGTTAATAACATAATTAGTGCACAATGAAATTCAGACCAAGCACATGCAGCTTACTGTCTTGTATTATCAAACATCACCGCAAATACACTCGACTCATTAAAAGGCTCTTTTGTTATCTAATGCGACTCAATTAAACAATTAATTAATTACTTATTAGTTAAAGTCTCCCGACATTGAGTTTAGTGATTGTATGTAATTTAATTTCTGGACTGATTGATTTGAAAGCTTGACCACAAAATACACTCAAGTGTGATATGTGACTGCTTTGATGGCCCTCGTTATGTTGTCTAACCCTAAGTTAATTAAATTTCAAAATTATAGTGCAAATCAGTATGTTTCACGGGTTGGCCCTTGCTGATCGCTGAGGTAGGCTTGCTTGGCCTAATACATTAAAGAGGGATTTTAAAAAACATGTCCTTTTTCTTAATTTTACTGCCTTGAAGCTTGTTCCCATTAAATTCTCATGTCCTTAGATCAAATGTGCCATGCCATCCAATCTATAATTTTTAAACACACCTGTACACATGAGTTGAAGGTTTATTTTTATGGTGCCGTCAGTCATCTCCAAGGAAGTCGGCCTCGCCAGATCGTACTCGTGCTGCTGTTGACACAATAGTGTGTCGGCGCGGCGGTCGATGTACTTGGAGATTGACTGACGGGACATTCATTTGTCCAACACCATTTTTGGAACACAGATTCCCCTTGCCCTTCGTAAGGCAAATTGTAAGGAGAATAAAATTTCTCCGATAATTAAAATAAAAAAAAATCACCACAACATCACAGAACAAGACTCTTGAATGTGTTGATGTTCGGTAAAATATTCACACTTGTCTTTGGATCTTTATTTGGCTATGGCTGATTTAAGGAATACTATAGAGCATTAAGGGATAAACTTCCGATAGACAAATTGACCGATCCTACTTTCTGGCCAAAGGGAATACTCATTAGACATTTTCTCCCAAGATAAATTTTTGATTTACAAATTATATTTTATAACCCGTCTTTCTCCTCCCATTTATTCGGACTTGAAGGCACTGCACTTCACAGCACTGGTCTGAAGTTTTGACTTATAGTTAATCGTAATTGTTTATCTACAAGTGCAATTTCTAATAATTTCTATTGTATTTTTAAAACTATTAATTTGCATTGGTTAGATTATCCTGGATCTTACACGAACCACAAGTCATAAACTGTTCTCAGTCATTACAGTAATAGGAAATGTAACTACCAAAAATGAACGGACTCGAAGGGCCTCGGCCTGTAAAAAAATATTTCTTAAGAAATAATCTTTACTGTACATACATATATGGAGCTGACAGCAATTTGGTTAGTAATTATAAATTGCTTGAGGGGGAGCGGGGAGGGTGTTGATAATTTTCTAATCTCAATTTATTGTCAGTCACCAAAACTAACGTACATGTTCGGCCATGGTGCACTTATCTATTCGTTCATTCTAAACTACGCTCTTTTTCCCCTTTAAACTTTTCATCTTTGCCATTACTGAACTGCCCTTCACACTAATTGCTTTTACAGTGACCTGAACAGAACAGGCTAGTGTGAATTTTGATTTCAGGGTGCTGTCATATCAAAAGTCACGGTCTCAAAGGTAGTCGGTCTGGAGAGATCATCTATTTGTCCAGCACTATTATGGGAATCTGAAAAAATCCATTCCCTTTGTAAAAGCATTATGAGAATTTGGTGGAGCGGGAAGCGGGAAGCCGTGCCTTTTGCCTTTTTTAATGCAAATTCTAATGAGAATAGAATTTCTCTGGTAATTATAATAAAAACTAATTATGACAGTTCTACACCACTACTACACCATACCATGCTCATCCAGTCTGAGAATTATCAGATTTCACTGACCTTCCAAGGCTGCTTGAATGAATTTAATATATTTAGTTACTCACAAATGAAGGCACTCAATTTTTAGTGGCGAACTTTTCTGTACACCACAATTAATATTCATGCACATGAGAACTCAATTCGGACTCTCTTAGAAAAATCTTCAACATCGAATAGTGAACAAGAATAACGAAAAATATGACGAACTTAAAGTTAAATCTCTTCATAAACTCCTCATTTATAAAAATTTGAATGACTTCTAAATTCTGATAGCAGCCAATCAACCAAATTGACACTTTGAGAAAAAAAAATTGTGCTGCTGGTGTGTGCATTTAAAAAATAGATATGATACGAGTTTAAAACGCTAAGGGCCTCGCATGCATGTGAATTGAACTACAAATTTCGTAGTTTCCTGCCAACTAAAAGCTCACTGCAAATCTGCAAACACTTGAAATCTGAACCAAATTCTTTATTATTTTTATTTTACAATTAATCTTAAATTCTTTGGAACACAGCCTAGAAGGCTTAATACCATTGAAACAATCCAAGAACGAATAATAATACTTGTCAGCTTTATCCCAAAAACAAAATTAATTATTCTTTAGTAAAATAAGAATAATTCAAAATCACCAAACTTTTGACAATCCTTGAGCCATCTTAAAATGGAAGGACTGTTATTGAATTTGTTCGGATTTGAAGTACACTGATGGGCCAAGGCGGAGAAGAGCACAAAATCAGCGATTGAGACTTCATCCAGAAGAAAAGGCCCATATCTTTGTTGGCTGGTCAATTGACGCTCTACGAGTGCTAGATTTAATGGATCAGGCTCCGTCGCTAATTCTAACAGTCCATCAACTTTAACTAACGTTGCCCAATCCAAGCTATCGTAATTTAGTGATGATTGGTTCGGGAGTAGTCTTGACAGAAAACGGATGACATTAGCTTCTCCTCGGATTGGTGTTTGACTATATGGGTCAACCATTAAGTCAACACCATGATCCACTGAAAACAAATGAAACAAACACAAATTAAAATACAACTGTAAATTCAAATCGCAGAATTCGTGTGAGTGATTATTAAGTAAAGAAGGCGAATGAGAGAATGACGTCTGATGTTTTGCTTTCAATTGCCAGATTCAAATAATATTTCATTTTAGACTTTTGTGTGTTCTTACTGTTTTTCCATATGAGTTTGATACTGATTTTCTCTTGCACGTCCGATGGGATATCCTCCTCTAGCTCGTCAAAAATTTTGAGATATTTTTCAGGTGTTTCAGTCATTGATGAGTGAATATGAGCTTGAAATCTTATTGGTCCATGGGTCTCAGCAAGCGCTTTGTGAAGAAACAAAAGTGAGTACGGTGGTTTCTTCGGGTCTGCATTCACAACAATATCCTGCACAAAAAGTATATATGTATTCACTTCTTTACATTACTAATTTTGTAAAGTTTTCATAGAATGTGTGAAAGGAAGGTGGAACGTTTATAAATATCTAGCGGTGACCCAGAACGTGAATCACATAATCAATCAAATTGTTTTATTCGTTTAATTTTTATACACTAACCATTCTCTCATGACCGTCATCCTCCGATAATTCTCTTCGGGTATTTTGTGCAGATTCGCTCACGTATTTACTATGAATGGACTGAATCATGTTCTTAAGATTGGCCAATTTGTCCAGCATGACCTGTTGTCGTGCTTCAATCTCTTGCACTCTAGCCTCGGGAATATTTTGAAAATTACAAGTTGATGTCCGCGAGTCCTGCAGTCGAAATTTCCCATTATCATCAATTGCAGGTCTATTCAAAAAAATAAGACAAGCCAAAATCAGATTAAAATCATATCACCCGAAGACACGTTCCAATAAAAAATTTCGGACACATAGAATTATAATAAATCAAAACGCAAACATTTTTCTAAAAACAGGTCAAAATTGTTCACAATTCAATTCGAATAGTAACGTTAGGGTTGGATCGATAAAAATAATTTCAAGGATACCAATGCGAATGCAATTTGCTCGCTCCTCGCTCGTTCAAAGTTGTGCACGAGATTGAAAAAAATTAATGGCAATTTTAATTTGTTTTTGTTTTTGATTCACAAACCGTGCATGTCTTCAAAAGTACAGAATTACCAAGCAGAAACAAAATCTGAATCTGAATATAAACTAATCAAATCCTTCCTATTTAAAAATACAATGCACGGCGTACATTAAAAAATAACAGCCAGCAAAGAATTTAAAGAAAAAAGCAAGCGAAACCTGTAATTAAAAATTAACTAATTAATTTTATTCATAAAAAATAATAAACATAATTTAACTTACTCATCCGTAGTTCCATTTATCATCGGAGTTGGAACGACTGGTTTAATTTTGTACATCCGGGTTGGTATTTCTGGAAATGGTTCCGGAAGTTCAAATGCCGGACGAACGTAGTACATTTTTCCAGGGGTCGTAGAATTTTTATTACCACTTTTTCGACTCATTTTGATTAATTAAATTAATTACGTCCGTTCCTCGTCTGTCCACTCCACCAGATGGTCCAGAGAAATAATTAGGTCAATTAAATAATTGTGCAACTCTGCAATCTGCAACTTTGGCTGATGTAAACTTACGTGATAATTCACGTCAGCACGGCGAGAATCTGACACACGACACCCGACACTCTCACGCGTTCAAAATCTGACCGCCCTCAACACAAAAATTCTTGGCCACCAGTGTTGTCACTCAATGACGACTTTACGGGGTGCCTCAAAATTTCGGTCCACCTTGTGTTGTGCGATTGCAGATAAAGAAAAATGACATACATTTTGATATGAACAAGTACTCGAATATTTTTATTGGACACAGTATTACAAAAATTGCAATTTTTTTGAAAATTGACGATTTTTGGAAAATTGACATTTTTTGGAAAATTTGCATTTTTTGGAAAATTGGCAAAATACGATAACGATGCAGAAAGATTCTTAATTAGTTCGATGGAATGAATAAATATCGGTTAGATGAGTCGATAATGTTAATTTCTTTCTACAAATAATTTGTAAAGAAAAATTGACAATTATTACGTAATTTTACAATTTAGGTATTTTAGGCATTACTTGCTACGACACTTCATATTCATACGAAAACGTGATTGTAATATTTTGATGCAATTTATAATGTACGAAAAACATAATAAACTTTAATTTTGTCAGGGGTAGGTGTAGGTAAAAACAAGTAAGTCCGGCCTAGTGTGGGAGGACAATTACAAGTAAAAGTGTGGCATCGCATAATTATTCAAGCTTTAATCTGTGCGGTGCGGCATACGTTTATCATTTCGTGGGTTCTTCTGCCCTTTTTGAGAATTTTATAAAATATAAAGTGCGTAGAGTTTTTTAAAAAATACGCACATTACTTAATCTTGTTAATCTTTTTAAAACAAGGAAAGCTACGGTACATCCAAAAGTTGGGATAATATCTGATGTACCAAACATGTAATTAATGCTTTTTAATTAATTTTACATTCAACGCTTGAGGTCCATTTTGGCAGATTTTTCTTTCTACAAAAATTCACTCCATTTAAAACAACGGGATTGATTAATTATTGGAGTATTGGACAATGAAGTCACTTTTATTGTTTTGAAGCACTAATGTCAGACACTCTTACGTGTTTTTAGGAGCGTGTGGATTTTACACTTTAATAATAATATTGCATTTCTTTTTGTATCAGAAAGTATTTTTACATAGAGAGTGTAGAGTATAGAGAAAGAGAGTATCATAAAAATTACATAGTTTCGTTGAACTTCTTATCCAACTTACAGTTGACGTGCGTACATTACATCTACCAACTGTGTCCAAACTATAATCGAAAATTAATGTCAAGAACACCTTGCGAATCCCGAATCATTGGTTGTCCATCCAGGCAACTCGTGTAAATTATAGCTTAACCTTAATTTTAAAATAATAACTGGTCATGTTCGTAGTTTTTTATTGGCAATGATCTTAAGCTCTTATCTGAGGTATTCCCGTGGAGCTTCCAAACTGAAAGGAACGTGCGGCGTGGGTAGTCATTTAGACCATCAACTTGACTATTGAGTATCTGTCAATACAGGGCAGTGGTGGTGGGTTAGAAGATGTATCAATTCGATAAAGTTCTTGACAGGTGGTCCGAATTTTTTTGCACTTTCATTAATAAGCGTTGAGAAGGACCACCTTAGTGTTAAAATTTAACGAGGTTGAATTGAAATATCTTGTAGACCAAAGCAATGAGATCGAATAATGTATTGTATTTTCTACTGTGAACTCTGTGGAAATTGCATTGTTATTGATTGATAAATCTCACGTAGAACTCGTCAAAACAGGCTCGAATAAACTAGGCGATTTAAAGGACTTACTGGAATTGAGTTTGAGTAAAAACAGTATGGTAGCTACAAGTAGTTTTGAATTAACCGATAACAAAATCGTAAACAGAATTAAGAAATTAGTCAGATGAAAATTTTGAGTGATCAGGATCTCGCTGGTCAGACGTATACACTCGGTATTCGGCAATTAATTTAAAGGAGCCTTGTAAAGATTAAAGTGTTGCATGCAAATCACACCAATGCTGTACAACAACGGCCGACGGCCCAAAAACCATTGACTGATTGGTAAGGTGCTTTATCAAAAACGTAAAACAATCTACTGTACACTCAAACATTCAACTCAACCCAATTAAGAGCAATCGATTGAATTTGAACATTCAACACGAGCCCGAACACCGTTTTTAACTCGTATCTCGTTTAAATCCACCTGTCATGAATTAATTCTAAGGCTGGGTTCCGCTGAAACTGGTGGTTTTCCGACTAGTGTATTCTCCTTAATTTTAAATTCCATTAGTTCAAAAACGTCTTCGATGGAGCACGTTTGACATTCTTAGGGAATCTTACAGTGGAATAAAATTGTTCGACAGTTGCCGTTGAGTCGTAGTTGTTGTAATGTTAAAAAAAGCCAGCTTGAAAGCTATCAGTCGAACAATAACTCACGGTTGTTTTATAAAGGCATATCCATTTACTTGGAACAAAAAAGAGTTTAGATTGGGTGCACTACAAAGTCCGAGTAGGAATTTGGTTATCACTTGGATAATCACAGTGTACATTTGGATTACCAATTTATTTCTCATAATTTCGTATGCCCTAAGAAGGCATTCGTTGACTCCAACACAACATGTTCTCCATATTGTTTGGACTCTTTGTTTCTCACTCTGTTCCATGTTTTCTTTCATCAATATCACGCACCCGCAGCAAATTGCATTATTTTATAACAATTTCTTCACGACCCTCAGGCAGTTAGAGAGTAAGATTGAATTAATTCTATTTAATTACATGTTGTACATACATACTATATTTTGTGGTTAAAATTAATTAGAATTCTAATTAATAGGCAAGTATGACGTTCATCCCAAACTCACGGGAAAGTTACATACTTGTGAAATTATGATTCAAGGGCTACTGCCCGTGTCATATATGCATTCCCTCGCTTGCTCATTGATATTCTTTGAAGACCCAACAGGGTCACGGTATTATTTCTCACTCTTTGGAAGTCAGGATTCCTCAATTTTTATACTGATTGTATTTTGGCTAATGGAATTCCTCACCTACACAATATTATGGCAAACAACACTTGTGAACACTATCGTCATGATTAGCTATTGGTTGGTCACGTCATCTTTTCTCAGGGAAGTTCGGTAATGTTAAACATTTTTTGTAAGTATACCCAGTATGTATGTGTATTGTGAATCTTTCCGCACGCAAAAAAAAATATACACATTTGGAGAATTTGGTTCCTTGTTCTGAGAATCGTTCATTTCCAATGTAATTTCTATTCAGATGGCTCATTCGAATTTTCAACGTTCAGTATCGTTGAATTTGCACACGCAATTTGTTCTAGAAATTGTACCCTTTGCATGTACAAAAATTGATTGAATAGCCAATTTTTAGCTATGTTCTAGAAAATAATTGTCACTTTATAATTATTTTGATATTTTCAGAAAAACTAAAAACAAGCTTCTGTCAAAAGGAAAGGATTTGTTCCTCATTTATCGAACATTTCAATTTTTGAATCAAGAATTCAACTCTGTCTACTCAAAACTTGTTTTACCATGGACTCAATTTTTATTCCTTGTTTTACCCGTGGTTTGTAATTATGCCACAATTCGTCTGCATCAAATATTAAGTGTTCCAGTCTTCATTGGCTTAATCGTGTTGAGTGCGAATTGTGTTTGTTTTGTAATTATTGCTTTCCCTCAAGCAGCCTCTGCATACACTTTCTCTTGTTCGTACCTCAAATGGTTAAAATTTAATTTTTCTGAAAGTGTGAGCAAACGACAAATTCGGTCTTGTCCACCTCTTAAGGTTCATTTTGGCAGATTTTTCTTTCAACAAAGATTTACACCATTTAAAATGTCTAGTGTGATTATTTACTGGACCATGAAATCACTCTTACTCTTTCGATACTGATAGCACTGGAAAGATTTAATAAAATTCTGGAACTCTGATCGAACTCCTGAACAAGAAACCTATTTGGTATCGAAAGCTAAAGAGAATAAACTAATGTTTGGTTGAAAAATGGCATCCGATCAATTCATTCAACATTCCTACAAAGAACATACTACAATTTTTATACAAATGACACCAATTTATTATTTGGCAAAGACAATTTCGCATCATTAATTTCGCAGAACTATAAGAACAAATAATTTTATATAAATTCAAAAAGACCAATTAAATCCGCATTGATGGGAGTACAGTTTGTAACGAGCATGTCAATACGGCTGTGGAGTTGTTACTTCTTACTGATTCCCACAACGGCGGCCTGGCAAGTCTGAAAAGTTAATTTTTCATAAAAATAACAGAAAAGTATATAAAATATAGAATTGGATGATAAATTTTTTAAAAAAATAAATAGTAGGAACTAATTGAATCGACTTACGTTGACTTTTGTGACGGCATCATTTTGGTCAATTCCTGCTGCAGCCATTTGAGTCTTCAAACAACTTGCGTACTGTTTAAACAAAATAAAATCATGAGTCAATCTAATTTAATCAAAACACAGATTTATAAAATTTATTAAATGTGTCATTTGTGCTCACAGCTGGGAGTTTGGCAGCGTTAAGACAAGCAGTTGTAACTGCTGCTTTTGTATTCAATGGAGTTCCGAAGGTTTGTGTTTGACAAGCAACGAATTGATCCTTACCCTAAAAGTAAAACCATAAAATTAGATGTTTCCCAAAAAAAAGACATAATATTTTGAAATTTTAACAACTTACGGGTGCCTGGTCGTAGCAAGCAAAGAATTTTGCAGCAGTCTCGTCGTTTCGTTTACAGAG
>JAQIXO010002260.1:0-10312 GCA_034700305.1 Protaphorura armata | reverse complement strand
GCTGAATTATATGTAGGGTGAGGAGAATAGAAAATGAACTCACTAAACTGTCGTTCAATATTTGAAAAATTACAACAGTAAAATGCAATTAAAATGAGTTACCTTGAGTCATTCTGATTCCAATTATGGCTGCATTGTACTGAATATCCTTTACATGACTCAAATAAGTAATACCTCGTTCGAGATGGTCAATCACATTTTGTACATGGTCACTGCCTTCAGGTGTATTCAAGGAGGAGCATATATCTTGTTGATTCGGATAATGATTGATATTTCTTGACCTCAGCAAAGCCGATCTTTGTTTTTGAACTGGTTTGTAGAGGCAAACCATACGGTTGTTAAGAATAAAATGTAGAAACAATAAAATGCCAGATAATTGTACATTATATTACTTACCTCCCATGTCCTGACTATTAGCAAATCTATTTTGGATTACTGAAATGGAAACAATCAGTTGCATTTATCAGTTACAAGTGTGATATTTTGGAAATATCTCAATGATAGGGACCGAAAGGCTAAGGGGTCACGACTTGAATACGGGACATGATAGTCAATTCCTTCTCATTTAAAAAACAAAAATGTCCGAGACCTATTAACAAAAATCATTTTCTGAAATTAATGTCGAACCTAGACAAAGTGCTTGCAATGTTCCATTTGTTGCCGCCGGACCCGGTGGATTCCCACTTGTAGTACAATACTTCTGATAGGCATCTCCGCATTTTTGTGTCGCCGAACACAATTGCTTCAAGTTGTTTGCATCTTGGTTCCCTTTCCCTTTACCACCTGCGTCTGCCATCATCCAGATAAGGGCGACTTGAAAGAGGAAAATGAAACCAAGCATAAAGTTCATCCTTGTAAGAAGATGACGTGCACAATTGAAATGTAATTTTGGTAAGAAACGTTAAGTCCTGTAAAATAGTAGGAAATATGTATGAATGAATTATTTCGAATATTAAGATTTTAAAAACTAAGAAAATCTGCCTAGAACCTGATTGTGTTGAGATGATTACTACTCGCGCGTGGAAGTTCTGACTTGGGAGGAATGACTGATTTGTCCTACTTTCAGATTCTTTTCTTCAAAAAATGTAGTTATTATTTTCAGGTCAACATGACAATGTGATAATGCCAAAACACCTTCATTCAATCAGAATGAAGTTAAACAATTCTACCAAAGAATCACACACTGACTTTGACTGATGACAACCTTTTCTCAACACTCCTTTGTTTCTTATTTTATGTTAATTGAAAGGAAACTAGGAATACATTTCTATTTATCTATCTATCGCATCATCTAACAAAGGAACATTTTCGTAAGATTCAGAAAAAATATGAAATTCTGTGGAATTGTCACTTGACACAAGCGGATTCTGAAAATCACAATAAACTCGGTGTTTTCTGCTCCGTCATGGCCTCCGCCCGCTCCGTGCCATTGATCTAATGTTACATGCATTAGTATGGATACCAAAAATTTATAGTAGGCGCAAAACGTGTATTTCCATGGCATACTCCTAAAGCGTACCCTTATGTGCAGTGTAAAAACCTCCATACCATAAAATTAGAACAATTGTACAAGGCTGGGATCAATCATCAATCACATGGATCAGGCTGATGCTTACAATTAGAGTGAAGTAGTACTATGGCCAATTGGAAAATTTCACTGCAAAGAATGAATCGAACCCTTTATATTGCAACAGCTGTGCTACATAAGAATTGTCCTCCAAAATTTTTATTTTAAAAAATGAATTTTATTATCAATTTAAAATCACAAAAAATTTCGAACATTTGGATTAAACAATTCAGCATATAGCTCTACGTAAATGCATAACTCTCATGATGATTAAAAATTTCTTTTCGTCAAGAAAGAATCGCTGCTGAAATTCCTACCCGGCTGTGGACACACAGATGGATCCTTGTCTCCAGGAACAGTAGAGTCCAGAACAGCATTCGATGTTTCTTAAACAAGTCCCACCAGACCCAACACAAGCCAAAATCCCTTCTGGCATGACAAGGGCTAAAATACAAGAGGGAAAATCAGTTAGAGTTCATTAAAATATTACCAAATACCATAAATATATTTTTATACCCAAAAGTACGACGACCAAAATCAGTTTCAAAAAGGTTGAATTCATTTTATGTAAAATACGATGCTTTTAGTTTTACTTGGTGAATTAAATATTCCGTAGAGTTTATAGAAAGTAACGACAATGGAAGTGATTGGAATGATTTGATATTCCGAACGATTTTGCTGCGCTTATATAGGAGAAATTTAATTTGACGACGAATTTTTCTGAAGAATTCTCAAAACATATGCAATTGCTGACACATTGTGCATGACATATTTAGCGTGAGTCGTGCGATAACAGCGGGCTAGAATAAATTCAGATCAAAATTTATTCGGAATTGGAATTACTGTAGTAAATAATGTTTTACCAAATATTTACCTTTTCACCGGAATTAATTGTGTTGACCGATATAAACAACATACGTAATATACTTATACACATCTGCATGTACGACATACGCTTAACTCATATCATTCAATTTTTGTATGAATGAATGTGTACGTGCACGATAATAATAACACACTCATCCACGTAAAATACAAATGTGTTCGGAATGGTAATTAAATGTAATCTTATATGACATGTGCACACACACACACACACACACACATGTTTTTCTCCTTTCTTGCTATTACATGTTATTCGGTTTGCTGTATGGCATACACGACTGTTCTACAAATGATAGACACGTTGCGTGAATCAACATCATTCACTAACAATACCGGATGTGAAATTAAATATACGGTCAGAGATGTGTTTCACTTCTATGTTTACGTTTTATCTGCGCATCAATTTTGTGAAACAGTGAATTCCGCAGAAACGACTAACTCCTGGAGTTACAATTATCTTTTACATTTCTGAAGAAATTCGTAAGCGATTGTAATCTGTGTGGACAAAATGCGCAATTATGGGGTTGACAGATTTGTGCCCTTCCCGGGAACTCCGAGATGTAGAGTCCAAACTCTCCAAACGTCCATTAAATGACAGATGTTATTATTGCGCCTTTCTTGGGAAATAGTTCGTCGTTATCAAAATTGTGCAAATGAAGCAAATGGACAACTTATGTAGCTTTTAACGTTAAACATAAGTTGCTAATTATATCAACCGATGTTATTGTGTTTCAGGGGTTCTTCGAAAAAATCGTCTTTGTCATATTCGAAATCTCCCTATATAAGTGCAAGCAAGTTCGATCTGAATATCAAATCAATTCTACAACTCCCACATAACATTTTCATTACTTTCTATACTCCAGGAATTATTTATATTTCGTCGTGCAAGTAAAACTAAAAGCATCACATTTTACATAAAAATGAATTCAACTTTTTTGAAACTGATTTTGGTCGTTGTCCTTTTGGGTATGGAAATATTCTTGAATTATTTGCAATTTTTTTATTTATGAATTGTCTAAAATGTAACTGATTCTTTGTTTTGTATTTTAGCCCTAGTCATGCCAGAAGGGATTTTGGCTTGCGTTGGGTCTGGTGGGACTTGTTTGAGAAATATTGAATGCTGTTCTGGCCTTTACTGTTCATGGAGACAAGGATCCATTTGTGTCTCCACGGCTGGTTAGAAGTTCCATCATGGGATTAGGGATTTGATCCGGATCCAAAGCGGTTAAAATTATCTCGAGGAATTAATCCAGTGCACATTAAAAATATGTACTAAAATTGTTTAACCCATATTTTCGCGGCTATGCATGCGAAATTATCAATAAAATTCAACATTTCTGGCTTAGAATTTGTAGGACTTTTATTTCGGTCTTCTCGATTCAATTTATCCGCATTTGATCATATCCCTACAGTACATTCTAAAACAACACACTTTATTGTTAAATTGTTGAACTCATTCAATATGACAATTAACATTCCATGACTAACTTCAAGGTTGGTTTTGTATTGAGTTATGCAATCGAATTCAAGAAAACAAATTCTACAATTTCATTTCTTCTGAATCCAGGAAATAAAATGGGAAACCGCATTCCAAGTCTCACTACTGAATTAATCCAATTCCTGTGGTAGGTAAAACTTCAAGCTCACACGACAATTTCACTTTATAACGTAGCTACATGTCACTGTATAGTGAAATGGGTTGGAACTTATAAAACACGAACCGGTGAATATGATGTTAATGGTAAATAATTTGTGAAAATTGCAATGAGTCGGACGGGTAAAAAATATCCGAACAACCACAAAACTGTACTAAATGATTAGTACATAATTAATATGTATATTCGAGAAAGCATGCTCACCGTTCACATTTCTTCTTCATCGTGCCATCCACAATACAATTCCATGTGCAAGGCGTTCACCTCCAATAAAATTTAAAGTAGGTATTCAAAATGTTGATGATTTACACTCTAACCGGAATCCTGGTCACCGTAAGTATTGTAAATTCATTATACAGTATAAATAACGCCAAAAACTAATTCAATTTCGGAATTATCAGATAAATTTCGCTGAATCGAAAGAGCACGAGTTCAATCGAAATCACACAGGTGTGACATTCTCTCCTTATGTTAAAAATTGGGTCAATGGCTCAATTCCAAATTGGACAAACTACACAATGGAAGATGTCATTCAAATGTTGGAAGTTGTGTCAACAAAATTCACGCATATTTCCACGTATGGGATGGGCGTTGGTTGTAAGTATGAAAATACAATTCAAATTCTTAAAATTAAATTAATGTTAAATCAATTTTCTCGTTCCTCTCAAATAATTAGCGGCTAATGCGAAATGGGCCGACAGTGAAAGCGTGGCCCTGACCGCTGTGGCAGCAGGACAGCTTAATTCGAAGGATGGGAAACTCACTATTTCTTTAGTTCAGGGAATATGGCACCACGACAATCCGGCTCTCTTCAAGCAAGAAATTAACAATGCATTCGTAGCGGCAAACGAAAGCAACAGAATATTTCCAAAGTCTGTGACTGCCGTTGTACTCTCCAGTCTTAGCTGGATGCCTTATCGAAATTGGGCGGACACTATTACATTCATTCAAGACAATCGTGCTCAAGCACGCGGAATGGGAATCAAGATCGGAGTTCGCCTTGATATTTGCAGCCGAATTATTTGTGACCAAACGTAATATCTCATTGAAATTCAAGTGCACAATATTGCTCTTGAATTATTACATAATTTTTCATTTAGTTTTCAAAGAAGTGGATCATATTCGCCAGTAATGCCAACGGCAAACAGTACCGTACAATCGGACATGCAAATGATAGCACGGAATGCGGGGATTTTAATCTGCACAATTTTTCCAAATGAAGATGTGGCTTCTGAAGGAACACAGGCCACCCTGAGATCATTAAGGAAGCAAATGTCAGCAATTGAGAAGGCTCTCAAATTAGAAAATGGAAATTTAACAGTCGCATGGGAAACGGGTTGGCCTAGCCAAGGGGTGAACCGATTTGGATCAGTAAATACAGTCAAGAATTTGAGAAATTATTGGAAAGGAATAGACGAATGGGCACAATTAGCCAACAGCAGAACATACATGTTTTCGGCATTTGATGAGCCTTGGAAAATCAATCCAAAAAGAGACAGTGAATTGACTGACCCAGAAGGACCAAATGGTGCAGAAGCACATTTTGGATGGTGGAGGTTAAAGAATAATAATGACATAAAATCCTTTGTTGAGAAAGAACCAGAACCAGGTGTGTCCATAACTCTGTACGTAGTGACGCTAACACTTTATAATATGATAACGATTACCACATATTTTAGAACCAGAGCCAGAAGCAGAATTACCACAGGAGACACCATCTTCAACAATTTCCACTTCAACAATTGCAGGAATCATTATTGGAATTCTCATACCCATAATTTTACTTTTTGTTTGTGTTTTACTTTTGGGGTGGCGTTTACACAAGGCAAGGTTAAAATTAAAAATCCCTAATCTAATGAGTGGGTTTCAATTGTGTTTAATTTTCTTATTTCAGAGAACTATTGAAAGGTTGACGGAGGAAGACATTAAAGAATTTGTGGATGGAACACCCGTAAAGGGTAACGATCCTGTTACAGGGAACACTGCCGTTCATTTACCATATGACCGAAGTTTTGAGTTGTCTTTGGATGCATTCGTGATTGGTATTTTGTATATTACACCTAATCTCATTTATTTTTGGTGTTCGTAAATATTAAATTCCTGTTAAACTGCAGATACTGAAGATGTGCTGGGGAGCGGTGCATTCGGCATTGTATACAAAGGAAACATAAAAGGAGTAACTGAACCAGCAGCGTTTAAAAAACCAAACAATTATATTTCCGTGTGTCGACTAAAAAATGTATTGGCAGAGATCAAGATCATGATTTACATTGGGAAGCACGCAAATGTTGTTGCCCTGATTGGTGCTCACACGGACAGCATTCGTGATGGTGTGGATACAATTGTACACTTTTCATTTTTAGGTTTACCCATTATCAGTTCCAAACTGCAACACGTTACTAAACATTGTCAACATAGGTATTGTTTACATTGCCTCCGAACTTTGCACTTTGGGAAGTCTGGAATCACATCTAAGAAGCATCTCCAGGACACTTTCAGGCGCTGATGTATTGGGTTATGTGGAAATTAAAAATTCCGAACCACAACATGTAGTTGGATATGTCAACCAAAGCCAGTAATTATGCATTTAATTTTTCGTACTACGTTATATCAATTACAATTTCCA
This sequence comes from Protaphorura armata, assembly GCA_034700305.1. Lineage (NCBI taxonomy): Eukaryota > Metazoa > Arthropoda > Collembola > Poduromorpha > Onychiuridae > Protaphorura > Protaphorura armata. The sequence continues at coordinate 3,579 of JAQIXO010002260.1, read as the reverse complement.
TAGTACGGCAAAATACATCAATTTTCAACATACTGTATCTAAGATGTTATATATTTTTTTAAAAGGAAACAGTATTTTCCCTAGTACTCAAAATACTTTCTCTTGTACTTTGCCTAATTATAACTATGCCAATTTCAAATGAGATAGCGTTCCTAAAGGAATTGCACTGTACTAGTGATTACTCTATCAGTTCACCAGTATTTCATTCCTGAAATTTTACCTATGCAAGGGTTCACTACTGCAATGCTCCAAAAAAATTTGGCTTCCTTCTATCAGATTTATGACACCATTTAGTGTGGGGTTGCCATTAAAGTGCGCAGTGCCAAATGCACGACACATGATTATATGATATGTTGAAAACCACTGTATAACTTATTGGCTTTAATCCAAAAAATTCAGAGTCTATGAGGTTTCAAAATTCGTCCTTGACCTTGATATTAATTGTAATTTTTCTGTACACAAAAGTTTGCCGATCGAGAATCCACCTGAGGTGAAGGTTCCGATACCCAGTATGCTACGCTGGTCCTACGAAATTGCAAACGGAATGGAATATTTGGCTTCTAAAAGAGTTATCCATGCGGATTTAGCTACACGAAATGTCCTGCTGACTGCGGATGGTACTGCAAAAATCACTGATTTCGGACTCTCTCGTCGACTCTACGAATACACCCAGTATGTTAAATCTAAAAATCAGGATCCCTTACCTTGGAGATGGATGGCCATAGAATCCCTTCGGAATTTATCATTCTCATCTTTGTCTGACGTTTGGTCGTACGGGGTGACCCTTTGGGAAATTTTTACATTGGGTGATATCCCTTATCCTGGATTGTCATGGAATGTTACATTTGTAGATCGACTTGAACAAGGGTTACGAATGCACATGCCAAAATATGCAACGGTTCCTATGTAAGTGTACAGTAATATCTTGGTAGAATGTGAAACACACATTTCCTTATCAAAAATATTTGATTGTTAATTTGAATGACAGGTATAATGAGACAATGATTCAGTGCTGGCACCTTCGGCCAGAATCCCGCATATCATTTATAGAATTGAAGAATTATTTCCTAACATTATCAAGTGAGGAAGGAAGACTGGACACGAATCAATAAATCTGATGATTTATATGTTGAGTAATAATACAGGGTGTCCACGAAAAATAGCAGGAATATTTGTCTGCGCAGATGTTCAACAAATTACTGTTAAAATGTAATTAATCTTGGAGTAAATAAGATTGGCTATCATAAAAACCTGAAAACAAACGCAAATGCAAATCCATGTAAATATGAGCCATTATTTAATTTATCACCCATATAAAATATACTATGTGTAACTGTGTAAGCCCTATAAGCTGGACTTAATAAAACTGTTCTTAAATGTACTTACTAGCAAAAATAATTGAACAAGCAACTTGAAGGAGGTATAGTGGATTTGCATTGAGTAGTTACATTCAAGGAAAATGAGCTGCACAGTAACTTTTAATCTGAATCCGGGAAGCCAGAACGCAAACCACTATTCATTTTTCACTCATGATTTTTTCTTGGTAAAACCTTCAACTCCCACGTCAATCTTTCTTCATAATGGATCAGTAATGCAGTGAACTGAGCTGAACATTATTAATAAAACGTATACCCAATTATAACATCCAACAGAGTAGTTAATAATTTTTGCACCTCCAATAAAATTTAAATATTCCAAAATGTTGACAATTTACTTGCTAATTGGAATCCTAATCAGCGTAAGTTTCGTTTCATCAGTCCATATTATAACAGTAAAGCCGAAACTAATCCAATTACTACTAATGATCATCAGATAAATTTCGTTGACTCGAAGGAGCACGAATTCAGTCGAAATCAAACTGGTGTGGTATTTTCTCCTTATGTCAAAAATTGGGTCAATGGCTCAATTCCAAATTGGAAGAACTATACAATGGAAGACGTCATTCACATGTTGGAAGTTGTGTCAACAAAATTCGCACACATTTCCACGTATGGAATGGGCGCCGGTGGTAATGGCACTGTATAAGATACAAATCAAATTATAATCAAAAATCCAACTAAAAATGCCAATCCGATTTTGTTTAGTGGCTAATGAAAAATGGAACAAAGCTGACGCCGTAGGACTCACAGCCGTTGCTGCAGCGCAACTTAATTTCAAGAATAAGAAACTGACGATTTCCTTAGTTGAGGGAATTTGGCCTAATAGTGATCCGGCTCTCTACAAACAAGAAATTACCAATGCATTCGCAGCAGCAAGAGAAGCAAATACAAAATTCCCAAAAACAGTGACTGGAATTGTGCTCTCCAGTTTTAGCTGGATGGGTTTTTATCGTTCATGGACAGACACAGTTAGGTTCCTTCAGGAATATCGTATATTAGCAAAAGGAATGGGATTAAAAATTGGGGTTCGTCTTGATATTTGTGGCGAAATCATACCACAATCTAAATCAGGACCGGAAGAGGAGTAAGTATGTATAAAAATACATTACATTAAAATTAATTAGTTTGATTTATAATTTTGTGGGGCATTCTTAATTTCACTAATATTAATGTGATGTCGCATGTATCTGCTGTACAAATAGTTCCGCATCCACGTCGCCATTAACCGACATCCAATTGATCACACGGGATGCGGACATGTTAATATGCACATTTTTTCCGCCGGCAAATGTGGCCTTAGAAGGAACCCAGGCGACCGTGACAAAATTGGGGATCCAAATTTTGGCCATCGAAAGGGCACTCAAGCAAGAGAATAAGGATTTAACGGTCGCATGGGAAACTGGTTGGCCGAGCCAAGGGGTGAGCCGATTTGGATCGGAAAATACAGTTAAGAATTTGAGAAACTATTGGAAAGAAATGGACGGGTGGGCGAAATCCACGAAAACCAGACTCTACATGTACACAGCATTTGATGAACCTTGGAAAATTAATCCACAAAGTGACAAAGAATTGACTGACCCAGAAGGATCAAATGGGGCGGAAGCACATTTTGGTTGGTGGAGTTTGAAGAATAATAATGACATCAACTCACTTGTTGAGAAGGAGCCTGAGCAAGGTTAGAACCCCTGCATCCATAGATAAATGAGAGTAATATTACCCAGGTCCAACCACATCCGCCTGCAAAGAGATGGACCGTCAAAAATATTTTAACAAAATACTTATCCTATTTCAGAACCAGAAATAAAGTTTCCACATCCAACTGGTACGATTCCGAATGATAGTGAACAAAACAGAAATACCGCAAGTCGGAATAATGCTACATCGAATGGAAACAAATTTGGTAAGTGTAACATGCTGTAACTTTATGTGTCGATTCCTATAAAGAATTTTCTGACTCTGAATCTTATTTTGACAGGTGTAGAAATCACACTCGGAGTTGGAATCCTCACACGAATCATATTAATTTTACTTTAATACCAAAATATGTAACTTTTTCCACGTAAGTTTGGTCTTTCCTGTACTTCACATTCTCAAACTCCATTTACATATATACATACTAAAAGTACAATTTACTTATTTATTTCATGTGATGTAATAATGTGCCATAATACGTGAATAATAAAATGTGTCAAACTTAATT
>JAQIXO010002259.1:0-10313 GCA_034700305.1 Protaphorura armata | reverse complement strand
TCAGGATCCTTGAGTTGGTGAGGTCATTTTTTTGCATGTAAATCTCCATGCCAGTCTGTTTACTATACTGTTCTTAAGGAGTTTATGAAATAGACATTTTAGATTTGAAACCTTCAACGCAACCAGAAAGCTTCCAAACCACTCCTTTCAAGACATCTGCTGGGGAGTTGGACGACTGCTTTATCTGTGTCACTTTGGAAATGCTTATTTAATGACACGACAAAGGTAAAAGGTCATTGCGACTTCCAGAAATTCTTCGGGTCGTTGCACACTAAAATAAATCGTAAATATTTTTACTCATCTGGCTCCTATCGGAAAAAGCAAGGAGATTGACAGTTTGCACAGGTAATTTAAACAGTAAATTCTGGAGTCAGTCACGCGTGAGGAAGCCTGACAACTCTAATTGAGCACACTGTTTCATCTTTTCACGCACGCTACAAACAACAAAAAAAAGGTTAAAAGCCTCGTATTCCCATTTCCTGACGGGTTGAGGTTATGAGTGCACTACACCCAACTGATTAAATAAAAAAATAAGAAAAAAGAAGACGTTTCAAAATTACACAGGACTTTTCCAAAAGTAAGTACTCAAACGGCTGTGCTATGACGTACGAGAGATTTATATGGTCTCAGATGATTACTAATAAGTGACTGGAAGTTGAAAATTTATTTACCACACGATTTGTTTTCGTGTTCATATTTCCAATTCCGGTTCAAAGTTTGAACATTTGTATGGCCAACCGTCAGAAAGAAATAAAATGAGTTCTCGAGACTGTGGACTGGCAATAAAATAATAATCATGAATTGGTATTGTTTTATAATGAAGTTGGAGAAATACAATTTTCTGGGAGTATTGAAAGGGGAAAGTTCAAATAACATGTCAAAAGTTTATCACCCACGCGCAGGCCAAACTTTGTGAGTGAATCCCACTCCCACAAAAGTGTTGATGAAAAGTGAAGTGTTGTGCTGATTTTGTTTCGAGATTTCTTTTGTATTGCGTCAATACTCCCCTCATTTCAAATGATTATCCAGGTTGGGTTATCGAACTGTATTGCGAATAGCATAATGTTCTCTCCTGAACTCTGCGTTTACACATAATGTTTGTTTGGCATTGTCCTTTTGTATTGGTTCCATTAACTTAATTTACCGGAAATCATAGTTTTCACAGAAATCGGCAGAAGTCCTTATATTTACAGGATCTACCACAGAGACTGTTCTCATTCTGTCATATATACTTATGTACGTGTTCTCGTGCGGAAATTCGGTTTCAGCTTCTTTAGTGCCTGTTCGGTGGGTCTGGAAGATGCTTCTTGATCCGGCAGGCTACATATGGGAGCCTGAATTTCACACTGACCTTTGAAATAGATGATTACTTTGTAAGTATGGTGGTGGGTCAGTGCAAAGTTAAGGCGTCTAGTTTAGTGTTAGAAATGAAAAACGGGACCCACAGAATCCTATAAGAATGCTCTCTCAACTTAAGATTAGTTTACGAAATTGCATTGTTTTTTGTAGAAACCACGCAGCAAGTACACAGTATGTTTGTCCAAGGGATTTTTCTTCGAATGACTTGGTTTCCAATCCAATTTGTTAGGGTAGGACCAGCAAGCCTGCAACGCCTGGAAAAGAAAGTGTGTCACAGCCAGATAACAGCAGTTGTTAAGAGTTCTTCCACTCTACGCGCGTCGTCACGTGAAATTCTTACGCGCGCCTCGTGAAGTCATAAATCACTTCGTACCAGACGTCAGTAATATTACTGTCGCATGTCGCGTCGTTTGGGTCCAGTGGTCTTTTTAATACTAACACACTGTACAACATATTGCGTTCGCGTTTCCTACATGACTGAAAGTTGTCTCCAGATTATTCAAGTATTCCATTCCGGTCTTCAAAGTTAATGTAAATTTTTGATTGATTAGATCATTCCGTTTATTTCTGTGTTTGTGGGTCATTTTTCCATATATGAGCAGAACATACGTACTGCACTGCAATAAGTACTTTTAGCGCTTTGCCCAATGAATACAATTTTATTACATGGATATAAAAATAATAAATCAATTCAATTTTCGTATGAATTGAATAAAGCCTTGGACTGATTTCTCTAATATTTTATCTCGCGATGCTCAAAAGAATTCGCTGCATAAAATAAATCGCAAATATTTTTACTCATCTGACTGCTACCGGAAAAAGCATGCACTGATAATGTTTCTGACAACTTCGTAACTTCATTTTCTGCTAGCACATAATAAATTACACAGCTTCACCAGTTTGCCGCTGTCTAATATTTTCATTAATAAAGTTCGTTTGGGCGTCACTCTGTGTCTGTGGTTTTGTTGTGTATGTATTATGTATTGTTATTGTACAGCAAACTGAACAATCTGTATTGGATTGGATAAAGTGTCGGCTATAATCGCAATAGTTATAGCACAGTCGATTGGAAAAGTTAGGACATCCATGATAACCTACATCAGGAATTACCAAACTTCATGGAGGTTATGTTGAGACTTATAGGCATATAAGGCAGATAAGGTAAGTTGAAGCAGATTGGATTCGACGAGACGAAATTGGATCTCCTATTTTCTTTTCTAGAAAAACTTGTTTGAGATTGAGTGTACGACGTGAAGTTGAGTAAAGATGACTTGTCGTTGTCAGCTGCCATTTTACCACTTGTATTCACCTGTTTGTTACAAGGGATGTATCGCTCCCTATTTTTTTCGACTTGAAATCTGAATCGTACATCCGTCATCTGGTAATTACCACATTTCCAGGAAAATCTTAACAGAATTATGAATTGTGTATTTGAAATATGATTTTATACAAAACAGATAACTGAATATCTGATCATATAATTTTTCAAAAATCACCAACGTAATCAAACCTATCTGTTCGGTGAATCGGACTTTCACTACAGAAACACATCTTGTTAAAGTTTGCCATATAACGCATGATGCTTACTTATGTTAGATCGACACACTCAATTCGTATAAAACCCTAAATTCTCATGACCATCGAATTCGTAGTTTGTACTCAACCGAGCAACTCCTGTTGAGTCTTGGGAACTTTTCTTCATTGCTATTGCTATGAAGTTTCACAGAAAAAGGGTTGGGGAAGGCTGTGAATTTTGTTTCCTTAACAGATCTTGAGTTGACTCGAGGCTGGAAACACTTGCTGAATTTGTTTGGAGTTTCTCTACTGTACTTACTTAAAAGGAAAGTGAACTCACAGGTTACACGTTACACAAACCATCCCACCCAGTGCAGTGTAAGTGTAATCCGAACATTGACTCCTAGCTAAAGCCAAATTGCAATTTATCATAATATTATGCCCTCATAGCAATTTATTCCAATACCGGTTTATTTTTTTATCTATCTAGAAGTTTTATTACGTGTGTAGATACGATATTACAAAGTATGATTACATTTTTATGTATCATACGTACGCGTATGTTGCAATGAATACATTAATAGTAAAACACCAATTGTTTTAACCTCCAGAATATGTCTGCAATCAATGCTTCCATTTATTTAAGCTGAATGACCTGCTGTGCCACTAATTATAGATTTGATTGTGCATCCAAAAAGTGAAACTGTACTCGTAATAATTCAGTTGAATGTATCTAATTAATTAGAAGTATTAGTAAAGGTGATTGGTTGTGCGATTGGTGTGTTGTTATTTTTAACGTGCCATTTTTGATTGACCGTGAATATTTAAATACGTACTGTGAGAACGACATTGACATTATTTAACTCATCGAATGTCTCGAGGGAATGATTTGTGCATTGTTGTGAATTGAAGAGGATTCACATAGCTCAAGTAACTCAACGCGTCCGCGTCATCCTTATCCACTCCATTGTCAGTTTTATCATAATAACATCTATATTTACATCATCATTTATACTTGAGGAAGGAAACAAGTGAACAAGTCATAATATTTCCTTCCTCCTTTCAGTTTCTAAGTTCCCGTCACAAATCAAACTCGTAGTGCAATTTTTCAAAATACAAGGCGTTACGGTGCGGTGGTCAAGAATCCCAAGGGAAATAAAAAAATGGAAAACAAAAAACACTGACATTACATTATACGTACGGTACAATTGCAATCCAAGTACAAGGCAAACAACACATCATCATTTTTGTGTACATTTTGAAACTTTATCTAAAGAAATCCAAGTCTAACAGCACAGTCTTATTCCATATTGTGAAACGTGGTGTGAAACAACAACAAGAAATAAATAAATTTTATATGAAATCTGAAGAAACAGCATGCAGCAGTTGAGCACGGACTAGGTGAAATCATACTGATACATGCAGAAGTAGAGTGCCCGCAATTATGGGCAAAACAATAATTAACACTACAGTACAACAATATTTCACAATGTTGGAAAGTCCGGTATCGGCAAGAGATAATTGACACTAATTGCTCGTGAAATTTTGGACTTTGGACACGGGTTCATTAAAAATCTTGGTTGTGGAAATAAACCGATCCCGCAAATTTACACAACAACAATATCTGACATCATTTTGCAACTAACAAAATATGTACGTACATTAGAATAAGTCTCGAATACGGATTCAGTGAAAGAAATGCTGGACAAAAACATTTAACTTGCTGGAACAAGAAAAACAGCCACCGATAAATAATGAATGAGTCGTCGTCTGACACGGAGGAGAGGTTGGTGGCCTTGTTGTTGCGACTAAACACAACAAAACAGGTTTGTTAAACATGATTGCCTATTTTTCGAGTTCTGTTCTGTATAATGAAAAGTACCATAACATATAGCGGGTGTATATGGTTTCATTTGCGTCATTAATTAATGGAATGTAATCATTTGAAGTGTTTTGCGACGTTAGCTTAGGTTCAGTTTTTGAGGACAAAAAAAAGACGGTCATAAAACATCTTATGTATCGCATGGGGATTCAAATGCGTTTCTTAGGACTGGATTGTCCTATCTGGTGTGTCTAAAAGTAATTTGGCAATTTAGACAGAGCATCAGTTAAGTCTGAAGTTTTTGTAATTTTCTTTGTTTTCTTTCCTGCTTTTATAACTATAAATGCAATACAGAGCCTTCACAACTTGTAGCTCGGGGACCATTATATAAATACTTTTGCGCACGCCTATCCCAGCTCTTTCCAGGGTTACTTTATATTTAAGTTTACGGTACTCTTTTGGGTTCCATACAAAAGTGGGGCATCAAATAACGTGTAATGATTTTTTAATTTTTTTAACATATCAGTGCTTATTCTTCCATCTCTGTGAAATATACGTTTCTATTTTATGTGATTATTTTAAGGTTAATGGGTTATCTGTTATGTTTTGTGAAATTCAATGTCCAAGTACATAAAATTTAAGTACTAATAAAAGGAGATCTCTATTTTCTCATCCCTGAATCCTGATGTAAATTTTGCCCTTGAAATATAATCTGCCTCTCCAGGGGTGAATCTTTCATTTAATCACTGGCTAATCACAATTCGCAGCCCCAATTTTCTCTTGGGGGTAATACTAATAGTGGGGGTAAGGGTAGGCTGGTAGCCTGCTCTTGGCACTAATTCGTAATTTGTCGTTCACTACATTTAATGAATTACAAACACTATTCTGCTATTGAATTTCAAGACCCTGCAAGTATTCCGGGAATTCCCTAGAAATTAATTACCACCATTTAGCACGCAGTCGGATTCACTAATTTACTCTCGGCATTGCTAGTAAAAGAAACCATTTTGTTAATTTCCCCTGGTTTACAATTCACCGATATTGCCGGGTAAAAACCAGTACCTCGGGAGTAACGTGCGTTAAACCGTCACAACTATCCCACACCACAACCCAGACATTACAAGGGGATAAGGTACAGGAAACCGTAGTGGATTTGAATGACAGTTTATTGGAATTTATGACTCGCAAGGAATGCACTTGCGGTGTACGCCCAAATGTCAAACCATTCCTTTTTTTAATTTTGAACAGTTTCAAGCAATGATTTATCGTTGCTCTTTATGCCAACAACTAACAACCTATGTGCAAATTTTTCTCGTTCTTAACGCAAAAGTCGATCGACCAAAATTTACATCACTAGTGATGATTTGGATCTCCATTCTCAGGAAAAGTTAGGGCATAAGGGTTGGGATGTAGTAGAATATTATTTGCATTAGACTTGCAAAAACGACGCTTGGCAATTCAACACGTGTACGCAGTAACATAACGGTATAGATTTTGAACGTGTAACATGTCCATATGAGTAAATCTTCTTTGGATTAATTGTAAGTGTAATCTGAATTGCCAAACAGTTTGTGTCAAATCTTCCCACGGCATTGAAGGTGATGGCCTGCTAAGCTTGGACGTCCTTAAGCCATAACCTAACTTACTTGAGAAGTTATAAATCCTTCAGACGCTAACGAGACTGCAGGCGGAATCAATGCCATTAAGCCATGGGCTATGCTATAACCGAACGGCCGTGGCCGTGTGCTAAGTAGTAATCATTGAACACATGAAGTTTATTTCGAAGGTGTGCGGCATGTCGCCGTGCCTTCATGTACTGTGTAATTCTGAGTAAGAATGTCCTTTCCTACTTGGGATATTAGTGAAGAGCCTTTAAGCACTTTTATCTCTTTTCCTTGAACGTGGTAGTGGTCTGAGTTTCCGAAGGAACAATTTATTACCATGGGAATTCATTGCCAAAGTTCACTCGCAAATCTTAGAACGAAGTTTTCCAAGGGCACGGCATGTCTCTGGAGAGAAAGTCGAATTTCGAATTTGTTATAACCGAAAGTGCATCTCTGTTTATTTTGTGAGACAAGTCTGATCTTGACAAGCACGTAGACTATTAATTCCAAATTAACCAGGCGAAATAAATTTAGATTAAAGAGCATATGAGCCGCGCAGTATAGTGGTACGGGTATTCGGCTCTGACGTCTCATTGTAGTAGTATTTAATTTCCTGGCATTGCGGAAAGATTTTAGACGGCACGGCATAGCTTCCAAAATCCGATTTTTTTCTTCAGATTTTCCAATGCATAGGCGACGGTGAATGTCAATTAAGGTGTGTATTAATATTCAAATCCAAGCGATTTTCTAATAAAATGAACGTTGCGAAAGACGTGTCGTCCTATAACCTGAAGTAAACAAGTAGTTGAAAATTTAGGTGTTATAGTGTTGTCTACATACTTTGTATTATTCAATTAGCTAAAATACACAATTAAAATGAGAAAATTCGTTTACAGAATTGACTTGTACAGCATTTCTCTTCTCACAGTGTAACCTTAACGAGGGGGTTTCTGAAAATTGAGACTGGGGTAACATTTAATATTCATAAAATTTATATTGCTAACAGACACCATTTTAATCAAATTTGGTTACATACGCCCGCCTTAGGAAAATGTTTGGTGGAAGATGCGAGCGAACATGACCATACAAGCTGCATGTCTTAAGTCTGGACATTCGATTCCCTGAAGAGAACAGAATAAACTTCGAAAATGTGATATCTTGTCTTAGCTTTCTACTTGCATATACATGATGCTACGAGACAAGATTACTAGAACGAAACAGCCCCAACGAATTACCCGAGTAACCTACTAACTCTAATCTACTACAAAATATCATTAAATCTGAACCTGCTCCCTGATAACAAGAGAACGCATATTGTTAAAATAAATTGGTTCCGTTCTTTGCCATCAACACTAATGCAATCATTAGACACTTCCTACCTGAGACAATGGTACTTGATTTCAATTATTATGACTAGGATTAGATTTCCGAAGTATTTCCAGTACCGTAGCTACTCTAGCGCAGTTACGCCCAGAAATGTTTGTCAAATGAAGCGTCCAAATAGTCCCTCTATAAGAATAGAATTTGAATTAAATAGACTGCCTGGAGTTTCTCCGAAAACCATACATTGCGGACATGCGGACTATATGCGGACCTTAGCCAGAAAGTAAAGAACCGAATGAGTAAGCAGCGGTTATCGGATTTTTTTTACTAACCCGAATATTAAATGAAATGAAAAATTATAGGCTTTAAAATAATCCAGACCTGACCTGATTCTAGTTACGATACTAGTCACCACGAAACCCTACTAATTCAAATTCAAGATCCAGACGCGCTCGTGCAGAAACCAAACACCGGTAATCATCCTGTCTTCCGAGACCGCATTTGCAATCTCAGGCATAATTAATCCTCAGGATATGAAAGCTATATAAGGAAAGCTGACAAACCCGGAGATTTAGGAGGAAATTGAACCTTGCACAATTTCTAATTTATTTTCCACTTTCTGAAATGAGTGCAGTGCTTGTAGTGCCATCATACAGGGTGGTTGATAACATAGCTTGTAACTGCACAGCCGAATTTCGTTCAAATATCGAATTCTAACACAAATTCTGACATACGACAATTTGTGAAATAAGCAAGAATTGAAAATAAAATTATAACTCCAAACTTTTAATAAAAGGATTGAAGTTCTCAGATCTGTCTTTCAAAAATAAAAGGTTTAAAAGAGCGCATGCTGCATATTTTGAGTGCTGCATTTTCATTTATCAAAGGTGGATAGTTTCCTTCCACTATTATTTTTTAAAAAATAACCTTGAGCTAACCGAACTGTGACTGTCCCCTCTCCATTGCCTTGATCTAATGAGATTTTAGTATAAGTTGTGCATGTTCATTGCACTCGGGTCCACTAAAAGTGAAAGTGGGTATTAATTAAGGGAACATGAACTGGATAAATCCGTATATTATATTAATTATTAACTGAAGTTTATAGAATACCCGTTGCGAATAATATTTGAAATGCTAGAGGCTAATGAACTTTACCTCTTTGTCTCGCACTTAATTGCCTGGAGTGAGTGAATCTGGATAACCGTTGAGTCTGTTCCGGTAAATGTTAAGCAAATTGCATGTGCCGAATTAATCAGAGTTCGTCTCCCGAAAGCAATTTCCTACTTCTTAAATGCACGCATGAATTCCTTCAAAGAGTGTTTGACTTCAATTTTCTTTTGACAACCCTTGAATACGTTGGAGCGATTATTGCTCGTGAAATTCTTCTCCACACGCTCTGCTCCAAACACTTGTTTGATCAGTATATGTAGAAGTGCGCGCTCCGGAGTTTATTGCTCGAGAGTCCGGAAGTATTTAAACAATTTTCATTTTTGTTCAGCAGACTAACAAAGTTAGACTTCGCTTTGCAAACAATTTTTTTCCTAGTACCCTTCATTTCTTACGTTACACATTAGACCCATCGAACCGGAAATAAGTCTAGGCTCTTAGGTTCTTAATGTAAATCGCGTTGAACTGCTTTCAGGGTACTACAGCCAGTGCAATGTCAGAATTGAGGTTGGTGTTCAATTTTTGTCTAGTCTATTTCATTACTCCCTTCGGGCCATTCATTGTAGTTACAAAAAAAAACATCTATCTTATTATGTTCCACCCTGTAAAGACAGGAGGCAAGACAGAATGCTTCAACAGGTGCACTGATTCTTATTCCTTTAGATAGTTGGAACGTTATTGGATGAATACAAGTGCCTTGTCCAAATTTTAATGAATACAGGATGGGGTATTTCAAAATCTCTAGAGTCTCGACATGCCAAGCGGACTTCCGATTTTGTTTCGCACTTACTTGGATTTCAAGTTGATTCAAATCTTTTGATCCGTAAATAGAGATCAAGGAAGACGGACACACTTTGAATTCCCTGTCTACATGAATAATGTTGAGTGTTGATACATGCGATTCTCTGCAAATCGAATAATAAGTGTTTCCGAACGGACATATGTATGTATAACCAATCCAAACCATTCTGAAAATTTTAAATTTTATATTTGTCAAACGAATGATCCGAATGAAGTCGGGAAGTAGTGTATTCCAAAAATAAAAAAACGCGAGAGTGTCGGAACGATATTTTAACGAGTTCCATACCAAATGTATGATATTTCCTGTTTACATTGGCAAAACACGTTTATTCTCGAGCTTTTTTAGAGTACTGGATTATCTGTTAGATATTTGTATTTAGAATTCTTGGCAACTGTATGCGTATTGTGCGTTTCAGTCAATTAAAATTTTATTCGATCCAAACATCCCTAGTCAAAATTGAGTTCACTCCAGGGTGTCACTGGTCACAAATCTCACCAGTCACCACGCAGTACGACTTACTTTCATCCCTACTTCGTGTTACTGATCATATTATCATCCCAGTGATTCTTGACGCATTAATTATTTTTGAACAATCCACAGGGCATTTTACTTCCAGTAGAAGAATGCGTAGAAGCCATGGGAGACAATTACAGCAGTATCTTGGAGGTGGACACAGCATTCAAGAATATCACATGCCTTAACCATGCCCCACAATTCAACA
>JAQIXO010002258.1:0-10313 GCA_034700305.1 Protaphorura armata | reverse complement strand
CACTAGAGTGGTGACCCACGCACCCACGCACACCCTGAACCATTGTATAGCTGCAGACCGAGGGTCTTTCGCAATAATTATTGACACTTGATAAATTTCATTATTATCCAATACTGCGTTGCAGCCTTAAAAAAATCAGCTGTGCAAACATCACAACAATAATTATTGACACTTGATAAATTTCATTATTATCCAATACTGCGTTGCAGCCTTAAAAAAATCAGCTCTGCACTATTTTTTAGTATATCCTGCTAATCGGCTTAAACTATGACATTTTGGCCATGAGCAAAGAAATTCTTTAAATTAGAAAAAATCAATAAATTACTCAAATTCAGAATACTCTTCGTCCTAGCAATGATTGGACCATCCGCATTAATTATCTTGAAATGCAATGACTGGAACATTTTTGCAATTAGAAAAATGATTGACCTTCCTGGGCGTGATTACATCTACGCTCAATTGGCCATGTAGTTTATCACAATCGAATCGATTTGTTGTCACACGTGACCATTCCACCAACTATCATATTTTTCTGAAACTTACAGTTCAAAAGGTTCCATTGTGAGTTTTCCTTCAAAACTATGAAATTTATTTCCTGTAGCACAGGTTATTTTATGAAAATGATTCAATTAATGTATGACGGATATTTTTGAGAACAGTCGTCGTTTACGTGCTTATAAAATGTTGTTTAAATTTTGGCATTGGTGAGTTGATGTTTTAAACCCAAACCCCGTCATAATGTTGCATAATGCACAAGTATCCGATGTGTATTAAATTGATTGGTTGATTTTTTTTTATTAAAACGTGCCGTAAGCCATAACCCCTTTCTCTGCAGTCACACATACAATACAAATATTATGCTTATTGTTTGTCGTATGATGGAAAAACAAATCAATATAAAATAAATCTTTCAAAAATTATTGTACGATAAAAAGAGAAACAGCAGAATAAACGATGAATAAGTCAGTAAATGATCGCGAACTTTTCACAAGCTATCCTCGCCGTCAGTAGTTTGTCTTGAAGGAATAGCCATGTTGGACATTATCTAAATATTTGAGTTGATCGGCAATACCGTTACATAGATTTTCTTGTTACATAGGTTATAAAATCACATGACATTATGATTAGAGGGACAACGACGAAATGAACCAGTGACATATTCTAATAAAACGTGTTATCGCTCCCAGAATCTGGGAACTAGTTTTCATAATAAATTAATGGAATGCATCAGGTGCGGAAGAACCAAGCTGCGAGTAGCGAGAAGGTTAAATCTGATAGTAAAATTTACATTTAATTTCACCAGCATAATCAATTTTAGAATTTACCTTGACCTTGACATTGGCTATTCCAAATGTCCAAATTGAGAATTTTATGGTAAGCTAACGTAATACCCGGAACTAGGGAATTAATTTGACTTCCGGAGTTGTTTTTGAAAACATACAATAATCCAGTCATTCTCGTTCCTGCTGAGCAGATTTTAATCTCCACCTTCAAATTCATCCGAAGGTATTTCGCATGAGGATCGAATTTCTTGTACATATTGTTCTTCAATTGATACCAACGATGTGACTCTTCTCTATAGAATTGATTCTTGAAATCTCTACCACCATGATTTCGGAGTATTCCTTCAACACGATTGGATATTTTCTTAGAGGAGCTTATTATTCAAATATATTCCCTTTTATTTGGATAACTGACCAAAGGATAGTACAATTTCAAGAGAGACGAATGGCCAATTTCTTACAAACTACTCATATTTTCTTTCGTGTCCTCACATTGATCTATTTCTCCGTCTGCTTTGTCATTCTTAAATTGACGACTCCTGAAATTATTATTGCAATTGTTATTTCTTGCATTTTTTCCGTCACAATCATTGTACTCTTGGCTTTTCATGATCGAAATGATGCAAAACTCTGCTTGCATCTGGTCAATGGAGCCTTGGATTTCAACCAATTATTGAGTAAGAGAAATTCCTTTGTTGGAGTAGCATATAAGACTACACAGTGCATGCACGTGCAAGGAAAAGGATTTTTACAAAACCAAGTCAGACCAAAAGGTCCGGAGTCAGAAACTCAGACACTCAAGTCATAAACTTAGCTCTAAATAAAATTATCACTTAACTTTTGAGTCACCTCTGCACTTCTGTTTATTTTGGGTATTGATGACAAAATGACAATGCGTCTTTTCCATGCTCACACCACTTCATTATTTTTTTTCTCTCGCTTAAACACTCAACCAGTGATGGGCCCTTCCTTCCTCGGAAGGAAGGCTAAACCCCTGTGAAGGAAGGAAGGGAAGGAAGGATAATTTTTTTTGTCAGTCTTCAGAAAGAAGGGAAGGAAGGTAGATTTTTTTTTTTAAATTTTCGGAAGGAACGGAAGGAAGGAAGATTTTTTTAAAAAAATTTCGGAAGGAAGGGAAGGAAGGAGTGGAGTTTCAGTTGAGAAGGAAGGAGAGGGAAGGAAGGGAACTCAAATTCTTCCTTCCTTCCTTCGCGCGAACTCGGAGAAGGAAGGGAAGGAAGGATAGCGAAGTAAGGGAAGGAAGGATTGCCTTTTTTTCTCTCTGTGGGAAGGAAGGGAAGGAAGGATAATTTTATTTGTTCCTCTTCAGAAGGAAGGAAAGGAAGGAAGATTTTTTTTCAAGTTTTCAGAAGGAAGGAAAGGAAGGATGCGGGATTTTTGAATTTTGTGAAGGAAGGGAAGGAAGGGAGAGTCCATGCCCATGTCTGGCTCAGGACGTAATGTGTCCGTGCTGTAGTACAACCTGCTACTGGGGATACCTATTGTGGTATTCTTTTTCATTGTAACGCTAACCTACTCCTTGGGGTACTATCCATCTAGTAGAGGTAAGGATATAGCAGAAATTATAATTTAAGATTTTCTTATAAAGTCGAAACTTCAAGGAGTGACCCTTAGAAAATCGATTTTTTACGGGATAAATCCCATGCTGATTTTTCCAAATTTCAAAAATCTATATTCGCAGGTGTTTTCATTTCAACACGAAAATATTGTCCAAACCCCACTCAGGGTATCCCAATCAACCAATAAAAAATATGGCGTGTCAAAGTTCTAGGGTTACCTCGAGCGGCTTCCACTTGTTATTATTTTATAAGTGTGTGAGTATCTCATACATCGTAGCTTACATGGATATAATATTTCTGATCTAGTAAAGACGGACGAGTGAGCCCCCCGCCGCTGTCGCCGTTACAGGCCGACACACGAACGTCACCTAATGCAAATTAATCCAATAAGATAAAAATATATACAAAATGCAAGGCCGCAACTTGGGCATACCTCTTGGACTCCCGGCACAAAATTGTGACTCTGAAAGAATTCTGTCCAATGATATGAAACACTCTGTATTAGATTTGATCTCTAACACTCCGTGCTTCAAATTTTGAGAAATGTGTCCATTCTCATCTATTCCAAAACCCACAACCTACAAAATTACATAATGTACTACAGAAATTACAAATAATTTCTCAGATGTTGATTTTATCCAAAATCCAAACTTACGTCACCCAGGGATCCAGGCCTCACTGCATTGGTATCCACTGCAAAATCCATTGGGAGACAAATCGGAGACACATGATCTGTGTACTCTATATGTTTGCTCAAGTGCAGGACAGCAATGTCTGCCTGAAATTCTTTTTTGACATCATAATTTTGAGACACGTAAATTTCCTTTACCTGTCAATAGCAATATTGGAAGTCCTTTTATAGACAGGAGTGAATCAAAATCCTTTTAAATTAATAAGAAAGTAGCATACAGTCTTCTTTGTTAGTTCTTTTGCTAACCTCGATTATCTGTGTATCTTTTCCAAGTCTGTTTTGAGTAAAATTGCTAGTAATTGCTCCAAGAATAACGAGAGTTGTATTCGGTAGAAGTTTTTGTCCGACATTGTTTGCCACACAATGTGCAGCCGTCAAAATGGTGGATCTACTAATAATTGTACCACCACATATGTAAACAAATTCTGACTCCATCCTCCGAAACAGTGCGACATGCCATGGCCATGCAGTTGAATTTGTTGGTTTTCCATTCACAATCAATGGATGTGGGTTTGTGAGACGACGGCCACACTCTGAAAACGGGACAAAATTTTGCAAAGTGCATTTACAAAAATAATGCTGAGTGAGGTAATTCATTACATTACCTTCCTCACACATGGTTGACTTCAATTTCTCAAATCCGATCCAACTACCATTCTGTCCACATTCCAGTTTATTATTGTTTCCAGAATTGAAAGTGTCACCCACATTTTGAAGTATGTAATGTGGTTTGCATGAATACTTTGCTATTGTTCCAACAGGTTGGGTCCCTCTACAGTCGTTAACGGCTGAACTCCTTGAATTTTCACAAGAGATTAGCCCATCCTATATGTATTTTACTCTTTCTAATTAATCTGAATTTAATTAAATATAAATATGTCGTAAAATTATTGACTTACAAAACTTAAAGGATGACACTCCTTAGTAGCCGACAAGTTCACACATTGAAGTGGAAGGAATAGGAGACAAATAAATATTAAGTTTTCCAACATACTTTAATTTTGCGCTTTGGACAGTCAGTTCGTCTGAGCCCTTATACTTTAATTTCCTACTACAAACACTGGACTAGCACGACGGCAAATTGCAGGATATAATGATAAATACATGTACAATTGAGTTAACATCTCCAAACACTAACCAGAATGAAAAGCAAGAACTTCGTCTCTGTTTTAAAGATATAAGTTGGTGGGTTCTCTTTCCTGGAATTGGATATTAGGCAATTAACTCCATTGTGGAAACACAAGGTCTATAATGCCAAATACATAATACTTATGTACACGAGTTAATATGCAGACGATTGAGAACAGGTTTTTTGAACACTGGAGTTCTAGTTTTTTACTTAAGCATTATATGAAGCGTATAACATTTCAGTGAGGTTGGGCCATTAGTAAAAAAAGTCACGTTGATGGCTGATTTAATTATGCCATGTCAAGTTGAACTATTAATTTTCTATTTCAACTCATCCAGACTACTAAAATTGAGTAAAAATGTGTGCATTATTTTCATTCTGCACTACAGTACATATATTCTTGTATAAACATCGCTAACCCAAAAACATTAAAATATATAATTACAATAATAATAGTAAGCATGCGACGAAACAATTTTTTAAAACCTTTGATTTAAACCTATACACGTAATAATTGTCTAATATTCTAATATTCATCGGGAATTTATAAATTCTTAATTAGCTTATGTAAGTGGAAGCGATTCAGTAATACAATTCACATGAGTGTCCTATGGATATTTACTCTTTCATCATCCCAACATATCAAAGAGGCCACCAAATACATCTTCAACAAATCCTCGCCAAGCACCTTGTTTATAAGTAGTGGCACGACATTGTGAGTAAGTCCCAAAGTCAGTCTCTCCCTTCATCCTTAATAACTCAGACTCGAGCATTGACTCATCCAGACTACTATTACTATTACGACTCCAGGGTTCAGAGCTTGAAGATCTTTCCAAAATAAAATATTTGGACTCGTTTTCGTCTTTACCTATTCCAATTCTATCCAAGATGGCGTTTATTTCTTTACGCGCACGGCTTGCAGAGGATCCTACTACAGGTTTAGACATTAGAATCCATTCCACTGTGTTACTCTTAAGTGCTTCCAATATGATTACATCCAAATAAATCTGAATTCTTGGATCATTCCCTCCTAGAATTACTAATCTATTCAGTTTTGGAAATGTGTCCATGAAATTCTTTACGAAACTCTTTTCAAACGTACAAGATTCCAAGTAAACGAATTCTACTTTTTCAAATATCATTCCTGGGCTATAATTACGAAGGTGTGTTTTTTCTAAAGCTAAATATTCTAATGTTTTGGATTGTTTGGAAAGATCTTGCATATCAATTTGTATCCAATCCCATTCCTTCAAATTTCCCTCATCGTTAACTCTTACGTTGATTAGTTTTAGATTCGTTAGTCCACTTAATCTCCGTAGTATCATCCCAATGTCTTTGACAATGGCAAAATTGAGATTCAAATGAGAAATTGTTGATGGCACAGAAGCGGCCTCTAATTCCCAATATTCGAATGATAGTTTCCTAACAGGATTTTCTTTAATATTCTTGAGCCATTGATTTGTGTGCTTGATACCTGAGATTAAAATCCCTTCATTTGCATCCCAGGACAACAAAACACAAGTCGCGTAAGATATATGATGTTTTTTGACTCTGCTGGATAGAAAATTGACTTTGACATCAAATCCTGGCTGCGGTTCTTCAAATAGAAAGTAAGTACGAAAAATTGTGGTTGCAAGATTGGATATTCTTTTCAAACTAAAATAATTTAATTGTGGTATGATTTGAATATCAAATCTGTACTCAATCAAATTTGGAAAATGTAAATCACCAATAAAATAATCCGTGAATGAGACGTTGATGAGTCTTAAGATTTTTAATTCTGCAGCTGATCCAAGGCTGTCCAGGAAAACTTCCTTTGACATTCCTGTATTCTCTATTTCGATTGTATGCAATCTACTTTGTATTTGTTTTGGAATTGGGGTGATTCTTCGTCTAGTCTCATATCCACCACTGTACCTATAATGTCCTGTTTTAAATCCTAATTTTTCATATGAACTCAGTCTATTTCCTACAATGTAATCTGCCTCAGAACTCCAAAAATTTTCTTTACGATTCAATACATAATTTAAATGATTAAACCCATGGGAATATTTCAATGATTTCATGTACCATTTTCCATTTCTCCTATTAAATAATTGAACTGAACCTGATAAATTTATAATGACAAATTCTAAATTCTTAAAATGTTCAAATGTAAAAGTCGAAATTACACGAGGGACATTTCCATCAAATTTTAAAACAATTTTTTTCAATTTGGGATAAAAGTTATTTAACTTTGTGATCCAGTTTGTAAAATTTGTACTTTCGCAGGATTCACAGTAAAATGTTTCAAGGTCATTCACCCCGGTATACTTGGAAGAATTCCCAGCGCCATCTAGTAAAAGCTTTGTGTTTGTCAAAGCCAAATGCTTCAATGACTTAGGCAAATCACTTGGAAAACTTTCGAATTTTGTAGAAGAGAATTTTGGACGGATGAATACGAATTCCCTCAACCCTGTTAAAATTTGCAAATCCTGGGCCTGGAACCCTGTCACTTCATCTAACACCAAAGTCTCAAAATATCTAAACTTGTTAGTCAACAATGAAAAATTAAGAGGGACTCTACTCAGGGCTAAATTCTTCAACTCAAAATCAGATGGAAGATTTGCTAATATTTCATTAGAGAATGGGATTTGGGATAAGACGACTCTCCCTTCCTCATGATTAATTTTCAATAACTTAAAAATATGAATGCTAAGCTCAATATTAGTTTTAAGGGATCCGATTCTAAGAATGTCTGAGTTACCTGAAAAATCTTCACCGTCTTTCTCGAAAAATAAATAAGATCTAAGAAATTCTTTTGAGAGTGGGAGTGGAAATCTACGCTCATCTGTTAGTCGTCCAAAATCTTCCGTTAAAACATCCAAACTAAATGTTTTCAACAGTGGAAGGATTTGTGGACGACGTGTTGGGATTAATTGAGTGAACTTAACATTTGTAAAATTAATGGACTGAACTGTTTTTGAGTAGTCGAGAGATTGAAGAAGAATGTCTGGGTCAATGTCCACATAGGATAATTCAATGGCTGTGACCTTATTCTTCCATTCCTGTGTCAATGTAAGAAATCGTAACCGCTCTTCTTCACTTCCTGTCTGCTTGTATGGGAAAGCCGTGTCCGATGTCAGTTGGAGTACAGAGTTATCCTTAATTTCATTCAAAATATCACGGATAAATATGATAAAGGAATGGACGCGTGTGAAGACTGCATGGGTCTGACAAGGCCCTTTCTTTCTACTCGGTTCACCTGTGCTCACAAGACCCTAGATTGTGTACAATAGTTGGTTAATTATAATTAGTTATTATATTATAATTAATTATAATAGTTCATTAATGAAATATATTGTCATGTCATGGCTTACGTGAATATAATATTTCTGATCAATAAGTGATGGGCGAAATAGACCTCCTCCACTATCACCGTAGCAAACAGTCACACGATGACCTTCTGTTATCATATTCAATGCAAAATGGGATCAAGCGGTGAATACGGTCACGAACGTTCATATATATTTCCAAAGCTTACCCCTTGGACTTCCAGCACAGAATTGTGACTCTGACAATATTCTTTCCAATGTTATGAAACACTCTGAATGTGATTTTATTTCCAAAGTTCCATGTTTGAGACTCGGAGCAATTTCTCCAGTTTCATCTACTCCGAAACCTACAACCTAATCAAATCTTAAAGCGCGAATATCATTGTTTTATCTTAATGTTTTTTTTTGCTTACGTCCCCCAACGTTCCAGGCCTGATTGCATTTGTGTCCACCGTAAAATCATTCGGCAGACAAATCGGTGACACATAGTCTGTGTATTCAATATTTCTGCTCAAGTGCAGAACCGCAATATCAGCTTGAAATTCCTTCTTCACATCATAGTGTTCAGACACATAAATCTTTTTTACCTGGCCAATTAAATTTTATATATTTGCAAAATGGGTGTAAGAAATAACGTGTCCCTTTATCAGAATTGGGTCAAGTACATTTGAAAAGTACTTAAATCCAATTCCCAGTACTTTCCTGAAATTCCGAAAATACTTTTTCCAAGAACTGACTTGTACTTGGTACTTTGGACTTAAGTACATTTTGAAAGGGAATTGACCCAAGGCTGCCCTTTACTTACGGTAAGTATTTGTGTCTCGGCTCTACCAAAATTTTCTTCGAAATTGCTGCTAAATGCTCCAAGAACAACTACGGTTGAGTTGGGCAAAAGTTTTTCTCCATTTTGATCCGTGACACAATGTGCGACAGTCAAAATGGTGGAACGACTTATAATTGTACCTCCACAGATGTATGCATTGCCAGAACTCTTTGTGCGACGAAATAGTGCAACATGCCATGGCCAGTTGGTGGAATTGGTTGCCACACCATTGATTACCAATGGTTTAGGGTTCGTGAGACGACGACCACAATCTGGAAGGGATGTAGAATCAGATAATTACAATTTTGAAAATAATTTTGATTGACTGAGATACAGGCACGTAATTTTTTTATTACCTTCTTTACAAACGGCTAATTTGAATTTTGCATGGCCGATCCATCTTCCGTCATTTCCACATTTGAGTTCTCCCTCACTTCTTTCATGTTTTCCTTTGCTCAGTCTAGTATTGGAATCAGAGTCTCGAAGTACGTAGAATGGTATGCACTTGTACTTTGCTATCGCTCCAACAGGTTGGCTTTCTGAGCAGTCTGTAGTTTTTGTACTTATTCCGCGGTTTTGGTTTTCACAGGTGATTATACCGTCCTGAGTTTATTTCCATTAATTATTATAAAGATTAAGACTTTAAAATAATAATGTTAATTTACTTACCCATGTTAACGGCGGGCATTGCACTTCCTGAGCTAATCCTGACTCAAATGGAAAGAATAGGAGAAATAAGTAAATAATTATTTTTGACATGATTTTACTCTGAATAATCAAAATCAATGACTGGTCTTGTCGTCCTCGTCTATAGAAAGACACACACGATTACTGCAACTTAGTAGAATGTTATACTAACGTACGTACTCTCAACCAAAACTGGTTTTTATTCCACACACAAAATTATTTGGCCGTACTTTATCTACACTATAATTAAAAGTGTGTTTAGACTGTAAAGTTAGTTAGAGCGAGTTAAGATTCAATGCAAACTTGTAAATAAAAATATGTAAATACATAGGAGATTTCTTGTCTGTGTTTCTTGAAAAACTTAAATTCATTCATGGGGTACTATTCCCGGAATGGTAAAAATTTACGTGTCTCACTCTTTCTGCATTTATAAGATTAATACGAGTAATGGAAATTAAAAAACTTGTTTTGCATATATAGTCATGTGTATAAAAACTCCTTTGGACCTCTTTCAATGAAAAAACTAGGAAATAAATCTGGTGTCGTAATTCACTTGAATTCAGCTTATTGGTAGTAAATTACCGTATTTGACCGAAATGAAACCCGGGTTACTATTTTTTTTGCCGCCTCCAGACCCGGTTAGTATTAAAAAATGCTGATTGTTAACCGGATACTAAAGCCTTAGCTCATGTCACGGCGCAAAGTACACACGTCCCACAACACAACACTCACCGAGATGAGATAATCAATCCACGTAACACAGAACCGAGCCGACTGCACCAGTTCGGCCGACCTTCTGAGGGGTT
>JAQIXO010002257.1:0-10316 GCA_034700305.1 Protaphorura armata | reverse complement strand
TAATGCAAGAAGCCGGCAGTGGACACACCAAATACTAATGCACTCAAAAATATATTTGGATTTTTGCTGACATTTCATGTTCTGTCAAAATTTAAGTTCAAAGTTGTGGTAATAAAACACTGCAAAAGTGACCGAGACACACTGTATTTTGAAAGGCATCGTTCCGGAATTATGCACAACATATTAGAGTACATAATATGATGAATTCAAATCCAAGTTGAGCTTATGACACACCCTTTTCCTTAGTATACTTAGGTTTTAAACTTTGACTAGATGAGACAAAACGGCTTTCTCTTTCCCTTGACTTTCTCTCCGTCTCCGTTTTCCTTAGATGTAATGGGAAATAGAAGCGAGAGTGGTGGGAAGACATGCATTCAAAATACTCCAAGTCAGAACTAGTACATTGTCTTCGTGATACGCTCTATACACTCAATTCCGAAACGTTAATGTGCTTAGCAGTGGAGCCAAAGGCAACTCAATTTCTTACAACATAATTTCCATATGTTCCAGTTACTGAATGGGAGCCTATCTTATACGTCTTACCACGCTCAGCCATGCCGTGCCATGCCTGTCTCTCCTCGACACTTCAAATCTTCATTAGTGTCAGGATTCATTTTCTCATCAAGGCTTTTCCTTTGTTTCTCAAGATTTCCTCACAAATAAGTTTATCCTTTCAGACATTTTCACTTACTGTATCCTGTGACGAATTTTTTTATATCACCGCTAAACATGTTTTAAAATAATTATTGGAGGACAACACAATCCAAGTCTCATCAGAACACACTAGTCCTACACATGTTCACACGAGAAAAATTAACACCGGCCCGGGTAGTGAACCCGGGACCTTCGATTAGAGCCCTCGATGCCCTTCGATTGCGCTGAACCGGCTGTAATTAATTCCGCGTGGAATTAATAACTGCCGGATTTGGGTTGTGTTGTCCTACAATACTTATTTTAAAACATATTTAGCGGGGCGTATTAAATTTCTTTAGTAAAAAGGTTTGGGTACAAACACATCCCAAACGAACCAAAGTGGTCCCTCGGATTTATAACTGGCCAACGTGGTCCAGTCTCCTTTTTAATTGACACAGCATTGCGAAACATCAATCGACACGTAGATCATCTACTAAACGCAGAAGTGGCTACTAAATTTAACCTTGGACCCACTCTTCCAGGTCCAGGAACGCCAAGTACCCCTGGATCCCCAGCAACACCTGGTTACAATCATACCACTCAAAGACAAGTAACGACCACACCATCATCAGTGTCACCCGGGTCCACAATCCAACTATCTTCTGGATCAGCTTTCCCAGCAGCGAGCCCCGAAGCTCCCACTGCACTGGCTCTCCGGAACCGTCCACAACGAATCAAAGAAGTCCCAAACGATTCGCGTATAACTGATCAATGAGATGAAGGGGGAAAGAAATGTGGTATATGCAGCGCCATCTACCACCCGACCTACTTATAGTTGCTAGACCAAGAACTGAATTATAGAACCCGCATGAATTCAAATCAATTGATTGATTCTCTGTTTTCTTCCCAAATCTCTTGTACACATGTTTGTCGGTGTAATATCAATTAAACAATTAATGAATAATCAGGTGTAATTATATATCGTGTTGTTCTCCCTTCATCCACAAGTTCATACACTACAATACGTGAGACCAAGTTATAGCTTTTGTTTTTACATATCAAACTTTGAGCTTCTTCCAGACAATTATTCCCGAGACTCTTTGGTGGCTTAGCTAATATTCTACCCCTGATCTCTACCGTAAGTTACACAGTAGCTAATTTTAAATTATAGTCTCCCTGATGTAATTGATAATATAAGAATGTTGATTTCTTACCTGGAGGTACGGTTGGCACGTACAAGTTCAAGTATAAACAGTCTTCACTCTGATTGGCCAAGTGTGGAATTAGTCTTTGCAGAAAATTGTATCGCTGTGTCGTCATAGACAGCAAGGCCTTCGTCTTGTTCGACACGTCTGGGAATCGCTGTGGGCATGCTGGTGAGAAGGACGAGGCCAACCGAGTTCCTGGACTCCATGGCAGTGGGGCCACCGGAGGCATGAACCGGTAAGCATTGATGGGTGGAGACGCATATGGAATGCCCAAGTATGCAGATACGGGGTCTATGAAATAAATACAAAAGATAATTAAAGAAAACTTTTGTACTAATGTTCATGTCCACCCATCCACGCATTTCTTGCCATGGATGTACGCGGGTATGTAATATAAATTTCCTAAGGCCCGGCGATAGCATGAACAAGAGTCATTCGTATGTATCAAATGTTCAGATATTTGGAATGAAATCCGAAAGAGAAGTTTTTCTGAATACACTAAACTGAAATGCAAAACAGGTCAGTGACCTTTCCCTCCAGCCAAACACTCAACTCACCCGTTTCCATTCTCAGTTTCCACTGAATAAAAGTGCTCTGTGTCGGACTATTCTAATGTCTTAAATAAATTGCGGTTCACCTTCCGGCTCTAACTGCATGAGACTACATGTACATGTAACTCCAATCGTAATATTTGGTTCGGTTGTGCTCTCTGGTTTTTCTGTATCTTGGGAATACCCGGGAGTTCCGAGTAGCATCAACCGGGTAATGGAGTTTTGTGTGTGGTTTGTTTGTGCCAACCAGGAGAGCATTCAATTTACATTTATTTCATGATGGGGAAAACTAGAGACATAGACAAAAAACAGTTCCATGGATTTTGTGGGTTTCCTTCCGGTGTGGCTGGAAAAGCAGACTTGGTTCCCATTAGTAAAGATTAGGGAAGAGAACGAGACTCTGAGGACGGAGTCCGAGTCTTTTAAGTGGTCCATTTGAAAACCCTGAATTCCACCCCATGGAACCATGCAGATGCACATTCCCAGTTTGTGACACGAGGCCGCTATAGCGCGCTAGTGCGACCACAACTTTTCCCATTTGAACGACGACGGCAATTTTTGCTTCTCTTTTTACAAGAAAGAAAGTGGGACAAAATGGTTGGGATGATATGACTCTGAAATATATTCCATTTTTCACAACGTGCAGATAGCGTTACACTACAATCTTGTTTCTAACCAGGGAATGTCTGGTCCTCATTTTTTATGGTTAGTGCATCTGTGCATGCGTATGTGTATCATATTATATAACGATTGCTGGAGTTTGGAGATATTTTTTATTCGTTTGAATGTAAAGCATGGCGACGACAGATTTTTCCGGCTCTTTATGTTTTCCTCACAAATATTTGAAAGTTATTTTTCAAACAATTTTTACACGTAATGTGTTTGGCGGACGCATGAGTCCAAGTGGCCAGAGTAGAAGTTGTATAATGACCCCACAGCACAGATCGCTGTAGAGATTTTCTGTGGTTGCCTTGTGCTAACTTAAACGTGGAGTCACGAATCTGGCAGGATGTCCCATCCTGTGTGTGAACGACCCAGCTATAATCGTTACGGATGGTATTTTGATGATGGTGAATTGACCAATTACAGTTTTTTATGAAGTGCTCAAAGTTTCCAGCACGAGCAGGACTGTTCCGAAACTTTATGGCTTTTACGATATGTACGCGGAAATGACCCGACGATTAACTCAAAACTGCGCAAATAGAGTTAATTTTATAAATATCCTGTTTAACTTTTTAGTTTCAAGCAATGCAATGGAGTGCTCCGGGATGAGACTACGGTAGATATGGCAGTGCTTGTCGTGAAACTCTCATACGTGAAACTAAAATTAGTTCATCTTCTTATGAGTGCCCACCATCCCACCATATAATGTAGTCGAAACTACCTCACGTTATCGTTACGTGGACAAACACAGAAGTTAATTGACATAGCCGGCAATCAAAAGTAAATTAATAATTAATCAATATGAGCCATGAGTCAAGGGTGCTAATACCCGGGAGAAAAGAAACATAAGAAGGTATAGGAATGGATTCAGATCTATCAAGATCGGGAATTGCCAAGTGTCATCGGAGATATATAGAAAGGCCTACGGCCCACACAACTAGTAGAATAATCGAATTTTTAAACAGGTACGCGTTACGTAAAGAGGCATGCGCCATTCGGAATTTTTTCGTCACATTTTTATTGAAACGTATATTCAAGATATCCGCATCCGGATTTGTCAATTCAGAAATCTTTCCTGCTTGTAGCCAACACAGGTCATCAATGATATGGTAAAGAGACTCTTCCTCACCACAATATCTGCAGTGAAGTACCACAGTTCTGTTTTGTTGGATAACCTAGTCGGATTTGCGCAATACTGGCAGCAACATTTTTTGAGTGGGTGTTCAATAGGTAGCTCTCTACTAGGGTATTTGCATCTTTTAGTGTTCCATAATGTGGCACTGTGGTAGAGTTCTTCGTAAGGGTAATACCACAGAAGACCCAAGCTTTCCAATGAGAAGGTCCACGCAAATCTCCTTCCATAGGCTTCCCAAATTTTAGTATATGGACCAACACGGGGGGCCAGTGTAATGCTAGCTAGTGCTCAATTGATTTAAAAGCATTAGCTGCATCACCAGAGAGCATCTGAGCGCCCCCTATAAGTTAGTCAGATACTATTATTTTAAAGCATACCAGTACTTCCAACTCTAAAGTTCCAGTACTTTATTGTAGCCTTAAATATGTCTACCTTCAGCGGACTTTTTCCAGACGTACAGACGTACAAAATATCGTGGCGAATTTTTATGAGTGACAGAGCTCGTTTACAGAATGCTTGTTGCACCTTTTCAATCTCATGAAAATGTGCGAGACCCCAAATCTTCGCGGCATATAAAGTTGTGGATTTCAGAATCGATTCAAACAATTTATTTAATAGGTAATGCCTAATTTCTTTGATTTCCTCAGTACATGGAATACTGCTCCTTGTCAACTAAAATTTCAAATGCTATATAACGAAGCCAAAGGACTGTATGAAAATAAAAGACTCGACCAACAAAAAACAAATCAGGAATATATTGTTGGTTTCATTGCAAGTAAAAGAATTTCCAGTAAGGTTTCATCTCCTTCCTTCACGACCCGAGAAGGGTTTACGCTGTGTTTTTCGACTGGAGCTCTCATGGCAAGCGCTATATCCCTTAGTAGTTATTTTTAAAATGTATACATATACAATCTTGTAAAACGTGAGACACTCACCCAAATGTTTAGTTGCACTGGAACTAAACTGTACTCGAATGCCTCGAATGAATCCATACTTTGTGTTGACTGTATGAGGAGTGACATGATGAGAAGACTGGAGTGTAAACACTGTCAATTCCTGTAGAATTAGAAGGAAGAAGACACACCAGGCCTTCACCTGAACTCCACTTCCACACTTGTTCTTGAGGGAAGAGATGAAAGAGGATTTTGGACGGAGACTAGGACATGGATAGAGACAAGATAAGAAACTCCATAAGACCATGTCCAAACCATCCTCTGCTCTGCCAGTTTCCCTCAACTTCACTTCATCTCACTTTCTCCACTTTCACTCATTCACTTCTACACTTTGATCACAAATAAAAACACAGAGTGTTGGCAAGAGTGCACAAGATGATCATCTGCGAAGGCTGGAGATGGTCACCATCTCAAAATTACTTTTTACTTCAGAACTTGTTTTTCCTTTCCTCCAAAGATCCAAAGTGAAAGTCCTCATCACAAGTTTTACTTTCTCCAGACCTGTACAGATGAATAGAAACTAATGAATCAAATGTTGTCTCAACTGCCTGAAAATTAATATAACTTTCATAAGTTCAATATAAGAGATTTTTGTCAAAATTACAAATGTGAGGTGCACTGTCCTTGATTCTATGACAAGAAAAAGCAGAGTTATCTATATTTCGGCGCATCATCGGAATGCCCTTTCTCTCAACAGTTATCTAAGAAATAGGCTTGCCAGCGAATTTAGGAGAGTTAAATATTGCATTATGAATGGATTACAATTTCCATTTTGGTTAAATTATTCTGTGATTCCAATCAAATAGTTCAAACAACTCATTTAGAACTTTATTCTTTTTCCTATTCCTTTGCATATATCTGAAGAATGAGACATCTGGCACACAGAGAGAGAGAACGAAAGACAATAAAAGTGAACTGGGTTTTCCAGCTGGAAGGAACTTTGGATACTTCGGAAGAATAATATGCCAAAGCTTGTGGCTATAGATGAATAGGAATAGGAATTGAAGTCCGTAGTCCATGATGATCATAATGTAAACTCAGAATGCAAATAAGAAGGGTTGGGAAGGAATGCATAGAGTCAAAGACAGAGACAAAAGAAGAGCTAAAAGTAAAGTCATTCCAAATTCTATTAAATACAAATGTGACGGAATGAGACTCCTAATAATCCAAACACGGAAGAACCGGCGCGGTAACATGGAAGAAAGCGATCCATACTTTGTTGACTTACATATAAAATCCCGCTAACGTTATGCAATGCATCGGGTATTCGACCTCAAATTGAATGCAAGAATTTTCTCCACTACTCTACTGTTTAAAACCCGGAAACTCATTAGCGTAAAATCCCATGCACTCATGTGTATTGAAGAGAGCTATAATGCAGTTGTAGTCAGCTGCAAGATATTTTATGAGTCCCTGGGAGAGCAGAGCAGAGCGTGATTGTTCTTTCTCTCCTCTCTCTGGATTTCTAATCCTCTATTTCGCCTCAATTCCTGGATTAAAATCCTGCATGCACGAAATGCAATTGGATTGCGACCGCTTGCACCATAAACCCCTGGACTTGGCTTTTCAGTCCTTCCATTGTGTTTTAGTTAATGACTCTACCACACACACTCAAATGCTCAAGCGAATGAGAAATATTATGGAATTCACGGGCTTAATTCTACGAGGTGAGCTACTAATTACTAATTAGTATGCTGTACCAGAGCAGAGACAGAGAGTGAGGAAATGCCATTTGTTACAGTGCATGGTTTGGCTGTTGTGACAAAATAAGTGGGTAAACACGAAATGAAGCAATTGACGATATTAATTAGTTCAACTACGTGCACAATGATTTCCTACTAACAAGTTCGGCTAGAAGGAGACCTTTTCACATTCACGTTTCAATAATAATTTCACTTTCATTGTGAACTGAAGCTTATTAAATAAATCTCAGGCTGAAAAGAATAAATTGAAATCTGTTTACAGAACAATTCGAATTGGAATTCTAAAATTGGAATCCAAATTTCAGAATCGTGATTTGGAATTGTGCGTGGGAAAACTTCAATTCCATTTAGCGAAGGGAAATTGAATGACGAAGAGAGTGATGGAAAGCGTGTTGGAAGCAAAGGATGTGGATGTCGAATGCGTCGAATTTCTAACACAAGAGAGAGATGGGAAGAGCGACCATAGGGAAATCATTTGAGATTGACAAGTTAGGAAAATAGCCTTCTTTGCATATTCAATTCTCTTCCACCAAAACAAATAATGTATGGTGTGTGTACTTGATTTCCAACACAAGAGATGGAAATTTTCAAACACGACACTCTCACCAACCACAACAGGAAAACCTGAGCCAAAACTATTATGTAATTTTGGCAAGGTTTATTCCCACAAACACATGATAATAAATAGTTGTATTTTATGTGTTTCGTGTTTTTGACATCAACTGTTCCTCAATCTCATAAGATTTCATCTTCAAATACAATCAGAATCACGGCAGGCGCAGCGTTTATGGTTTGGCACTTGGTTGAAACATTTACATGAATATATGGCTTTTTTCAAATTTCGTATAAATACCTATTTGTTTAGGGAGTGGAATAGAATTATTGTCCAAAATACAATTTGAATCCAATCTGAACCACCATAGTGTCCACGCAAGACACAAAAATCGCGTAACTCGAGTTTGTCCCGTCGATTGCTATCGCTTAACAGCATCTGGTCTGAACTATCCCGTGAAATAGAACTTTCTGGTTACATGTGATTCACAGCACAGCACAAAACTGGACAACCAGCATTGAAAGTATTATTTGTAATCTTGATCTCCGCATCCGGAGTCCAGCAAATTGGATTTAAGATGAAACATCTGTTGGTCTAAGGAAAGGAATCTAAGACTTATCGATTTCAAGTCTGGACTTGAAAGAAATCCCTCGGAATTCGGACGCTACAGACGTTGCCAATTTGTACGTGAGACTTCAAAGGAGAAGAATTCGGTGCAAAATATTATATGGAAAGGATTTCTTTGACCCAGTGATATGGTAAAACTAGCCATGTATGAATATTGGTATTTCGTGTATGTGCACAACATTCTGTATATGGAAGAGGTGAATTCCATTGAATACATATTAAATGATAGAGGGCTTGTCGAAATAAATATAATCAATAAAAATAAACAGAAGTGTGTCAGATTTATACTTCCTAAATTAAAAGGATAACCTTGGAGTATGTAAAGCCAAGTTTATAGAATGACTTTTTTATTCCATGTAATAATTCTAGAGTGTTTCATATGTTAAGAACATCTTATTCCTCTGCAACGGCTACAATAACTAAGACTAGGACCTGAGTTATAAAATCTCAATTACTGAGAATAGAATAAAATGAGATGAAACACAAGACGTGAAAAGTACATAGAGCTAGAGCCAGAGCCGGGAGTTAAACTTTAGTTATTTGGAAAACGTAGCGTGTACTCCGTACATGAGAATTTCTAACAAGATTTGAAGGCGTAGACCTGGAGACACCCATACATGGCACATGGATCGTAATAATAAGAAGAGAAAGTGAAATACTCAGAGTTGTGCCCGTCCGCATCCGCCGACCCCATGCGTTAGAATGGAAGGGAATGTGAGTTAAATATTGCAAAAAAGGTGGCGAAATGTGTATACATTACAAGATAGGGCAGAGGAACGCACACAGCGTCTCATGTCTTGTCAAACCAACTTTTGCTCTCGGGTGGTTCACAAGACCAGAGCAGACGGAGAAAGTACATTTCATTTTGAAGGGAAAACTGTGTCGGAAAGGAAAAGCACGTAGTGGGTTTCCTAGTCTATTCTAATGTAATCCTTATGCAAAATTCATAGCTCACCTACATTTACATTTATATAACGCGAATTGAGTGAGACTTCTTCTACTTCTCCCGTGTCGTCTCCTAAAAGATATTCATGGGAGTACAGAGAGATAAAATGTAGAGTCTGTAGGGGATGGCCTAGGTTGAGAGACTAGAGACAAGGTAAAGTAACACACAGGCCCAAAAATAAAGTTCAGAATTCAGTACGTCTCGTTGGTTTTTTTGAGTGATACTTGGTTCACAAAAATTTCTGTGGATTTTGTAATGGAAAAATGGACAAAATAAATGCGAAAAGTGAATCAAACAGGGACTTCTCTCATAATATTGTGATAATGCCAGACTCAAGGTTTTGCCGTGAAATACTATGAAGTATGAAGTTCAAAATCCAGAGTCAGGATTCTGCCGTGGAACAACATATGAAATATAAGTTCATTCACCCCACCTGTCCCAATTCTCATTCAAATTTTAGAAATACAAACTTATACAATCACGTCCACTGCAGACATTTCGGAATCTGGAATTGACTAGTTATAATGCGAATTTAACTCCAGGGAAATGGAATTCAATGGAATTCGTGCCCTGTGCCCGCATCAGTATACCTGGTCATGGTCTTTCCAAATCCATTGTCTATTTTATTCATGGAAATGAGATGA
This sequence comes from Protaphorura armata, assembly GCA_034700305.1. Classification (NCBI taxonomy): domain Eukaryota; kingdom Metazoa; phylum Arthropoda; class Collembola; order Poduromorpha; family Onychiuridae; genus Protaphorura; species Protaphorura armata. The sequence continues at coordinate 700 of JAQIXO010002257.1, read as the reverse complement.
AATGGATCCAGAGATCCAAAGAATCCAAAGAGAAATCAATTCAGGACAAGGCGAAAACTTTCTCTGCGAAGGGAACTCCTTGTCTGAACTCAATGCACAGCACTGGGGATGTGAAAGAAGAAAGAAAAGATTTGCATAGAGTTTCCAGCCAAAGAAGTGAGATGAGGTTCTGATTCACACAATGAAGAGATTAGCATGCTAATCACTCAAGTCTTACTCAAAAAGCCTTCCGCTCCACTATATTAAAAGTAGTCCACAATTTTGTATAAGATGTCAATGGAACGGGGAAATCCATACGCCGTCTTTCCGCTACAGCAAGAAAATCAAATTCTACCAAATCTGGTTCATGGAGCTGAATGATGTCACGGGGCACAAAAAATTTTGAACTTATTTTTCTATAACATTTTTAAAAAGAATTCCAGGAAAATATTTTTCAAAAATAGCATCTTTCCAGGAAATTCATTTTCAAAAATTTCACTTTTAAAAAGAATTCCAGGAAAATATTTTTCAAAAATAGCATCTTTCCAGAAAATTCATTTTCAAAAATAGCACTTTTAAAAAGAATTCCAGGAAAATATTTTTCAAAAATAGCATCTTTCCAGAAAATTCATTTTCAAAAATAGCACTTTTAAAAAGAATTCCAGGAAAATATTTTTCAAAAATAGCATCTTTCCAGAAAATTCATTTTCAAAAATAGCAC
>JAQIXO010002256.1:0-10317 GCA_034700305.1 Protaphorura armata | reverse complement strand
GCGAATAAAATATGAAATGTGTCAGCTATTATTCCTGAGACGTTATTGAATAAAAGGAGAAACAATGGGGGACCTAAGACAGATCCTTGCGGAACTCCCCTATTGAAAATATAGGATCTAGACAAAAACTCCCCAATTTTTATTTTAAATGATCTATCGCATAAATATGAGCTTATTACTCTTAACATGTAATTGGGGAATTTGAAGTAATCTCTCATAAACTTGAGGAGAGTAAAATGACAGACGTAGTCGAAGGCCTTCCTGAGGTCAACATATACAACTAGTGTGTAATCACCATTATCATTATTAGTGAATAGATATTTAGAATAAGTAGTAAGGGCCGATTCACACGACCTACCTCTCCTAAAGCCATGTTGAAAATCGCTTAATTTCCCTTCTTGTTCAACTTTATTGTATATTCTACATTTAATAACTCTTTCAAAGAGTTTAGAAATGGTAGATAAATTGGCAATTGGTCTATAGTTCCCCGGGTCAAGCCTAGACCCTTTGCCTTTATATAAGGGTGTAATTATTGCTTTCTTAAAAGAAGCTGGAACTGAACTTGTCTGTAAAATACTTGAGAAGATTAAAGATAGAGGCAAAATACATGATAGAAAGGAATTCTTTATGAATCTTGAAGGAATTGAATTACCAAAATCACTTTTGAATTTAAAATTCATTGCGCTCAAAGCTACCTCTTCAGAACTTATATTTTTATCACTTTCATCCAAAATATTATCTTCACTAAGAGAGCACTCAAAAACTTGTCTATTAAATTTTGGGACACTATCTGGAGCAAGGAAAGATTGAGCCAAGGCATCAGAGATTTCAGCACTAGTGTGCAACAAATTATCATTACATTTTAGCATATTAATTTCAGTGTTCACATTATTATTGCAATAAAGCTCATTTATCACATTCCAAATGGGCTTTGACTCAATTACTCCTTGCAACTTCTTAGCAAAATAGCGAACTTGTGCCCTGTTCAATAGATTTGTGACCAGAGATCTCTGCTTTTTATAGCTATCTTTATTTGATTGACTGGGGTTCATTCTAAATTTACTATGCAGAGAATCTCTATATCTTATCTGCTCAATAATAATATCAGTCATCCATGGCGTAGCCCTGCCCTTTATCCTAACTCTTTTGAGAGGGGCAACTTCATTTAGGATTTCTAAGAGAATCTTTTCAAAATGTGCTAATTTCAAATCAGGAGTATCAAACTCGTATAAGATATCCCAGTTATACTCCTTGATTCTCTTTTTTACTTCTTCCCATTTTACTTTATTCAAGACTCTAATTCTTATTATTTTTGAATTAAATTTAATTTTTCTTGAATTAAGACACACAAAGGTGCAATAGTGATCAGAGTGAGTTAATGAGAAAACTCCTTTTTGAATCACTTTATCAGGATTTGAAACATAGATATGGTCTAATAATGTGGCCGAGTGTGTTGTAACTCGCGTTGCTGTGTCTATTATCTGCTTAAAATTGAGTTTTCTACAAATATTTCTGAGTTTTTGTGTTAGTGGGTTATTAACTAATAAATCAACATTTAGATCGCCCAAAACAAAAAAAGGAAGTCCCTCAGCATCGACTCTATAGAATAGTTTAATTAGGGCATCAATGAAATCAGCTTTATTTACGTCAGGTGGGTTGTAAATAGCAACAACAATAAAGGTTTTATGATGCGGAGGAAATACTTGAACACAGAGTGTTTCTGTGTGGCAAGGAAAATCAATATCAAAGTCAAGAATTAAATGTTTATAATTGTCCTTTAAATAAATTCCTATACCGCCTGCATGATTCCGCACCCTATCATTTCTTATTAAGATGTAATTAGGGATTTGAAATTCTTTCGAATCATCCAGCGGGTTTAACTTGGTTTCTGTGGTTACAAACAATCCAAAACTGCGCTTATCCAAAAATAGTTTCAATTCTTCAAACTTGTTCCGCAATCCATTGACATTCAAATGGGCAACAAGCAACCCTCGTTTGAAGTTTGGATACGGAATTAATTCTAATTATTTGGTACTCACTTCTGAAAATGATATTTCATCAGGGTCAAAAAGTTCATGAACTTCCAAAGGTGGAAGATAACATTGAAAACAGTAAGAGAGATCTGCCTGAATTGTGTTACAATTGACACAAAAAGTCTCGTTAACTACATTCAAACACTCACTACAATTCCAATCATCCTTTAATTCTCGCCATATTGTGGGAGAAATACCTAAACACTTCCGATGGAAGCATTTTAGGCACTTCAAACATTGTAAAATTTGCACTTTAGCATTAATTCTGTTTGAGGCTGAGGAACAAGGGTTTGCCTCACATTTTCGACTCATTTGGACTTTAAATCGAAAGAGTAAATCGAATTTCAAATATATAATTATTAATATGTATATAGATTGATAAAATAAATAAATAAAATTATTATATTTGAATTAATAATTAATTAGTCTAGTCACCATCCGCAGAATCCGAATTGTAATTTCAAATAGCAATCAGTTGACAGAATGATGAGATGAGACACTTCATCCAGACACAAAACAATTATCTTCATCCAGTCACAAAATAAATTTTCTTCTTCCAGTCACAAAATTAATTTTCTTCTTCCAGTCACAAAAACAATTTCAACATCCGACTCCATTTTCTGTAAGTGTTTGTACTTCGCAGAATTACAGATATCAGAAGTCACGTGCTACTCCTTGCTCTATGAAATTGAATGAGAACGCCATCCTCATGTCTCCGTCTGCCCCACCAGTGAGCATAATACGTCACCTCCCGCTGGTTTCCATAGCAGCTGTCAAAGCAAAGAAAAGAATCTGACAGAACAATGCGTGGCAGCTACTGTGACGTCACGGAAAAAAGTGGACACTGGACTACGGAGGAAGGAACTTCAAAAATTCTTAGAAGACAAAATTACTGGGCGTAATGACGAGAACCCAGGTTTCGTCAAATTGTGAGCACACCCAGGAAAATGAAGTTTCATTAAAAAAAATTATCATAGAGTGAGGTTCCCTCCAGAGTGAAAAGGCTGTAACTGCAGTAGAACTTTTTTCATTTTAAGAGCCGTCGCTGTATAAGTGAGCTTAGTACAAAAAATATGGTCATCCTCATCCTCCTTTCGCTTTGTTAATTATTAATTGATGTAATAGGTTTTTAAAACAAACACGTCAAATGGGCATCAAAATCATGTCACATAATAGGTATCTAACCAATTTCTCGTTTATTTTTCCAATATCGTTAACATATTTCAGGTTTCAGTCAGATACCAGTTGAAGATATCATTTCAAAATGTATTAAATGTAAATTAATCGCGTACACATCGAAATGTTGAAAAAACGTAAGGATAGCCACGTTGATACCAGTTCCGAAATGTAGGTCTTTCGGCAATCCGGGGATGAGTTGCCCAAGAACCCCCCAACAACACATGATGTTTTCCGTCAAAGAAATCGGCAGAGTAGCCTAAAATTCAGTCAACAAAATTTGATAATGTTAGACCACCACTGTAACTATTTGGAGATCAAACTCTTATCCAAATATATAATAGCGGTACCTGGATATTGTGGACTTGGTTGGAAACCTTCATGTCTTTGAAAAATCGTGGATGTCCATTCCCAGCCATTACCAACTCCTTCGACTTCATTAAGGGGAGAAGTGCCCCAGGATTTGAACCCGTGAAATCCAGCCCCAACCCTCCTAGCTTCCTGCTCCCGAAATTTCCCATCGCTGAGACTGAGACTATTGTAAAAGAGTCTTAGTTCCTCCTCAGTGGGTAACCGTACAGACATATGACGAGCAAATGCAGCCGCTTGATTGTAGTTAACAAAGACAGGATGGGTTAGGACATGTTCAATTGGAATGAGTCCAAATAGGGTTTTCAAGGAATATCCGCTTGTTGTCTCAGTAGCCCCCCATGAACCAGGAATCAAATCAAACGGATGACCTTCAGGCACTAATCTCTCTAAAAATTCATAGTATTCGCCAATAGTGATTGGACGTGATTGGATGGAATAGGAATTCACCCAAATTTCGCGACAAGGTTTTTCATTGTCCCAAACAAAGTCTTCCCCATTATATCCAATTTCCAAAGATTGGGATGGAATTTGAATATATTTGATCGGAACCGTTTCCGGTTCTCCTACGAGAGGGCGGAATATAGTTGGCGGGATACAAGAGCTTGATGGAAGTTGGACAAGCATGTACAGTATAGTCTCTGCGTGCATCACCTCATGTTCTGAAAAAAATCAATTGAAATTTGTTTTCAAATTCCTTGAAATCCCTAGAAAAATTCAGAAGTATCTAACCGAACGCCATCCACAATGCATGACATAATTGTCGAGTGCATTGAATTTTTTGAACCGTCAAATCTATTACTCTTCGCCTTACACGGTCTCTGTAGCTTAGAATTGAATCTAGATTTGGCCAGGAGTTTGAGTCAGGGACATCACTGTGATCTACAAGGCAAAAAATAAATTTTTGAAAATTAGCTTGAAAATTTTGAATCTGTATTGAATGCATTAAATTTTATTTACCATGACACTTGTTAGGTTCGTCCATATCTGGATCAATGCCCCGTTCAAATATTTTTGTAAATTCGATTGGCTCTGTGAAGAGGGCGTGGTTCCCAATAGCGTTTGTGATTTGGATATCACAGAAGGTGGGAATGTGTCCGATGTAAAAAATAAAGGGATGGCGCAGGTCAATCGGCCTTTTAAATAAATTAGCAAAAAATACTACAGAATTTACCAAACCAAAATCAATATGGCGGCGGAATATGGGGGTCATACCTTTCCAAAATAAGTTTTTCCGGTAGGATGGACAGAGTTATTTTATCCCATAATTTCCATAACTCCTTCCAATCCTCAAGAGATGGAGGTCTTAAGAGATTTCTAGATGAGGTTGGGGCTTTGCCTACCAAGTGAAGGAAATACTTTCCATCTTTATTTGTCCAACGCTGAATAGGACTAAACCCACTTGATCCAAATAATTGCATTGTTTCATCATGACTATACTTGTATGAATATTCCATGTGAATCATTTCATCCTTTGAAAGTTCTACCGAGTAGGATCTGCCATCTTTGGAGTCAAGCGTCAGAACCTGAGCCAGTTTTGACTTGCAGTGAGCTTCATGGCGACCTTTCTCCTCATTGTACACTCCATGGTATTCAAAATTTTCTAAAGTGAATGGAGGAATTGGGAACAGAGAGTTCACGTGACTCAATCCATTTAGAATGAAAGCACTAGTTACACCCTTTGGGTCATTGTAAGCCAATTTAACTTTTTCAGGCTTGTTTCTTCCGTCAATTCCTATAATGTTCAAGTATAATAAAAAATATCTTAATATAAGAAAACGACTTGCATTTAAAGTTAACATTTATATAATTGATGACCAAAATATATCAGCTCACCAATGAGTGCCATATCCATAGGACGTATACACCTGTCATGGAGATGGAGTAGAAATTCTGCTGCCTCAGCTCGTTTATAATTTCCTACACTTGACCCAAGCCACCAAACCATTCTAGGTGTCTCGGTCGGACAATTATACAGAAACTCCATTCCATCTTCATAAGTTCCACAAAGTCCACACACAGTCACGTGCTTGTAATTTGGCATCTGATTCAAATTTAATTCCAAATTCTCCGCAATTAAATCTAGAGCGAAGTAATACACCTGTTTACCCATTGCTTCAAGGGCATTCAACAGGATTCTTGATTTTACCATAGACCCTGCCCCCAATTCAACAATGATAGTTTGACTGCCAACCCGTCCCATGATATCCAAACAATGAGTGGTCAAAATATCACGTTCACACTTTGTCAAGTAATATTCATCCAATTGTGTAATTTTTTCATAAAGTTCTAATCCTGTGTCATCATATAATAACCAAGTGGGTAGAGAACGAGGGGCTTGACTAAGGCCATGGATTATATGTGATTGTGCTCCCTCTTCTTTAAGAATTGCCCGGGCATCAATTATTCGGCTTTTGTATTTTCCTTCCCTTAAGCTCACATTTTTCCATTGGTTCAACCAAGTCAATTTCCCATCCTCTGTTAGTTTCACTGGAGACTGTAACATGTCGAAAAATAGATTGACCGGTGTTGAATAAAGAAACAAAGCCTTAGATTAAAAATTTAGTTTAAAAATGAAAGAAGACCAAACACCAGTTACTACGTATACGCAAATCTTGTCTGTTTTTGAAACTGGGTCCAGCTCATGACTTTATGGTCAGGAAAGGACGATCTTTTTATCTGTTTGTGAGTCCCACCCGCCTACATTTTTAAACTGACTGGCCTAGTATGGAAGAGTGCTGTTTCTTATCAAATTGTGTAATTGAATGGATTTTATTTACTTATTCGGATGTCAAAACCATCGTTATCGCATCAGTCAAGATCACAGGGTTGACCTTGTCGTGAAGAAAAGATGTGCATATAATGTACATATAGTTTAAACACTTCATGCATAACTCATACCAAACTCATACCATACTCATTCAAACTCACATTATTTTATTCGTAATGTACAGGGTAGCGCATAACATTCGACTCGTAATTGCAAACCAATTAATGGTAGTGAGATATTTTCCCGTTTCCAACATCACGCACCGGGAATCCAGCTGATTACGTCGTACAGTGCGACCTTACTTGGTTGTCCCCTCACCAATGAGGCCATTATGAAGATATTGGTAGAAAAGAATGTGAATTTGGAAGGTCTGATTCCGCGTCTAATGGACCTGACTTCTCATTCGGCATTTTTCCTACTTCGGGCATCCATTTCCCTTCCTCGTCTTATTTATTTCCTTCGCTGTGCCCCCACTTGGAGAAGCAGTTATTTTCTTACTGACTACGACTTGGTGCTCAAGACTGCGCTGGAGAGTATCCTGAACTGTTCCTTATCTCCCGAGTCCTGGATTAAGTCTTCACTTCGGTGAAGTTCGGAGGCCTTGGGGTGAGGCAGGGTGTAGAAGTGGCGATTCCGTTTCTACGCCTCCTTGCCACCTTTGGGACTCTTCTTACCGGAGTGGATCCTATCAGAGGATTCTGTTTTGAATGAAGGTCTGGATCTCTAGAGTGAGCTGGGTAGCAGGGATCTTCCTGCTATTGAACTTCGTGGGACACAAGCCACTTGGGAAATTCTGAATATCCAAGCTACTATGAGTACCCTATCGATGAGAGCAGCCTCGGCCGAAGACAAAGCCAGGCTTGTTGCCTCCCGGCAACCTGAAGCGGGTGCTTGGCTCAATACCCTCACTTCCCCTCAACTTGGCACTCATCTACCCAACGAAGATTTTCGTATATCCTGTGCTCTTCGTCTCGGGTGCGTTATTTGTGAACCGCACGATTGTCCCTGTGGAGTTTCTGTAGATGGTCGTGGTCTTCATGGACTTTCTTGTCGTATTAGTGCCGGGAGACATTCTCGTCATGCCGCAGTTAACGACGTTATCGCCAGAGCTCTACGATCTGCTGGTGTCCCTTCACTCCGTGAACCCCCTGGTTGTTCTCATGAAGATGGCAAGCGTCCCGATGGAATCACGCTAGTCCCTTGGTCACGTGGGAGGTCCCTTGTGTGGGATTTGATACATTTGCACAGTCTTATGTGCTGGATACGGCCAATTTTGTTGGAGCTGCTGCTGTAGAAGCGGAGGATAGGAAGAAAAGAAGATATATCTTTTTGTTGGTTCGGTATCATTTCGTGCCTGGGGCAGTAGAGACCAGAGGAGTTTGGGGAAATACGGTTTGAAATTTGTTCGCCAAATGGATGAGAGAATTTTCGGACTTTCTGGGGAAAAGAGGTCCACGTGGGTGTCTATTGCGATTCAACGTGGCAACGTGGCTTCTGTTCTTGGTACATTGCCGTCGGGCAAAGAATTGACGGAATTTTTTTACTTGTGATATTGGTATTAGTGCTTAAGATTATTTGTATTGATTTATTAGATTACATAGATTTGTAATTGGTTTTTTCTTCTTTTCGTTGATACCTTTTGATGCGTACTGTAATTTATTTCCTGATTACTTTCTATCGGTAACTAATCTTTGATTTGTGTGGTAAATGTGTTTCATTAACTTTCATATTAATTTGCATGTGATTTATGTATGTCCAATGTGTTCAATCGCGTTCAATAAATACACCGTGGAATTAATGGTAGTTGGACGTAATCTAAGACATGCAGTTTATGAGTGTGCCCATGAATGGCACCGATGTTGAGAAAAATTCGCACAAGATGAATGGAGAGTGGGGTTGTTAAGACATTATGAGCCACCCTGTATCTTCTTCAGTATTCCTACATTTGTGGAAAAATACTGGCTAATCGGCTTTACTGACATATAATGAGTTTAACCATGGATACAGTAATCGGTTGTTAAAAGTACAGGGTGCAAACCTGACGTTATATAACCAATATAATCAATAATAAAATAAAAGCACGTGGAATCACGCGAGATTTGTAATCAAAATGTAATGTGACATGGTGAACTCTTGACCACGCGGCGTTTAAATAAGCTTAGACTCGAGACGTATAATATAAAAAAATGTCTTCAACTTTTGAACTCAAACGATGTAATTAGATGCAACTCATCTTTTTCCAATCCACGACAGAAATACCCTAACTATGAGCCCCACTCACTGAATTGGCTCTAAAAATTGCACTGGATATGTTTTGTATTTCAGTTTCACACTACAACCATAACCCAAAGTTCTTAAAAAACTTATATACATATTTTTTAGCCGTTGAAATATATACAAAATGACAAACTCCAAGGAAAAGTATTCAATATTTGAATATATTTCTGTCTAGAAATGAATACTTTGGAAATTCAAACTATAAGATAAAATTATTAATTTACATTACAAAATACATGCAAATATGCTTACGTATGTATATTATTACATCATGCGATATATCATTTGAATGGTATTAAGATTTTTAGGAAAAAAATAATTTTTCCTCAAACATTTTCAAAATGAAAAACGAGGTGAGCATGCATGTTATGATTTAACTCATTTCTTGCAAGTTTTTAGAATAAAGATTAATACATTTTTTGAGATTTTTGAAGATTTTTGAATCCCTTTGAATTTTTGAAGATTTTGTGTTGTGCTCCATTTATTTCCATATAATGTAATGGATGAATTTATTGAGTCAATGCAATACAGTCAAGTAAAACTACTTATGAAACAAAATACTTAGGATTCGTCAACCTACGATCAGTAAAATACACTAATAAGAAGAATTTCCACATAATAACTTGACGATCAAAGTTGTAAAAATCGGTCCATTCTCTGTACACGTGTAATCAGACTCTGTCCACAATACAAAGTTTTCAAACTTTAGAAGAAAATGTTGAATGAATGAAGGAATTGAGTCAACACATTGCGGTGGGTATCACGTGAGTGGACCAATGACAATTTTGCTCACAGGGTTTACGGAATAATCTAGAACTTGTATTTGCTTTCTCTCCACGAACCAGGTCCACAATACAGATCTAAAATACAGTACACGGACAATGATTTTTTCCCTAGGTGTAACGACCAAGGTTCCTTACGAGGTTAATCTGGCGTACACAGTTAAGAGAATTCCAGGTTGGAATCTCATTTCCCTATCCAGAAAAGAGATAAGGGAAGGCAGGGACTCAAGGAGTACTTCTGCAGTGTAGTGTAGTGTTCTGTATATAGTAGTGTAAATAGAGTAAAGCGGAAAAGCAAGGTAGAGATTGGAAGTATAAATTAATAACTTGACAGCCATAGCTCAGTGGTAGAGCATTCGTCCGGCTAACGAAAGGTCCTGGGCTCGATCCCCAGTGGTGTCAATAAATTTTTACTTCCAAAGCTCCGGCTTTAGAGCACCTTACAGTCATATAGTTTCAACAAGAAACTGATCGTCAAATAAAGCGGTTGTTTGAAAAAGTTTTTTAATCTAAGCAGTCTAGACTGTATCACAATGGCTGAGTCGTCCGATACATGCTTTTTGTTCTGAACAAGGGACTTCCCCTGTCCCAAGATACTTATCATGGGATATCATTCGTAGAATTCTCCATGAACCGAGTATTGAACGCCTGTCTTCCTCAAATAACAAGTATAATTTAAAAATGCTGCACTGATTTATGGTCCAAGTATAAAATTACAATTTTCTCATTTAACTCCGACTAATAAAGCGTAGAATATTAACATTTATTGCGAAAGACCACAGGTCTGTAGCTATACAATTGTCCAGGTCGTGCGTGGGTGCGTGCGTTAGTATGGAGGCACTCTAGTTTTCGCATTTCTTAATAGAATCACTTCAAATTTGGTGTGCGTGACCCTTGGGTCATAGCTCCG